>JAJQKJ010000202.1:0-60890 GCA_029574335.1 Rana kukunoris
AACTCAAACACTGGTTAGAGATAGTTAGTGAGGCACAAAACCATAATTAAAAAACAAAATTAATCCCATGTACTTCCTCCCCATAACATTGACCGGTATGTTATGGTACATCCAAAGTAGTTTTATCAATTTATGATTTTTTGGGATATTAATGAAGAGAAAAAAAAGGAAAAAGAAAAAGGAAAATATTTACCTATATTTTCCCTAGCTAGATAGGATAAACTGACTCACTTTGAACTCCTACTAACCATAAAAATAACTTTAGAGGTTATACCCACTAATAAAAGGAAAAATATTTACCTATATTTTCCATAGCTAGGTCAGAATAGCTGACTCAGCTTGAATTCCTCCTACTAACCTTAACTTTTAATACACAAATATTTTTGTTATTATATTAAATACTTTCAGTCTTGGTCATAACTTCTGTGGTCGCCACTTGTTACCTATAAAATCTATATTTTAAGATTTAATATCATAAAGATATGATATGAGTTGAATAAGAGAGTTCTTTGACCAACAATTAAAAGCTTCAATATAATAAACATTTATTAGAGCTTATACAAAGCCTAATCTATCACACAGAACCTATCTATAGTCCCAAACAAGCAGGGAACCGTAGGTTTAAAATACCAACATTTACATGGAGGAAGATACAGCATATTCCTCTAAAACAGAGTACAAACATAAAAAGATATAGTACAAGAAGGGAAGTTTTCAACAATGCAAGTAGAAAAAAGTACTACATCATATACTTTACCCTTTTTAGACCCATCCTTAGGTCATGACTACATAAAAGTGAGCTCCTTTGCCCTAAGCTGTGGAGTATATCTCTCTATGCTGACGTCCCATTGGTTGGCCTAGCTAGGATCAGGATTGGAGGCCTGAATACATAAGTCCGCCCCCCCTTTCAGGAATTATATAGACATTCCCAGGGTTAGAAAGGGTGGAGATCGCCCAGCCGGGGGTCCATCACATAAGGTGGTTTATTTCTCCGAAATGTCTAGTGGCTAACAAAAGGCTTTGCTATGTGCTAAATGCCATGAATCAGCAAGCTAAATGAGCAATATCCTATGTACGCTCAATGCCACTACTTAAGAGAAATATATTCATAACCACAACATATATATATTCCTATATATATATATATATATATATATATACAGTGCAGAAAATAAGTATTTGAACACCCTGCTATTTTGCAAGTTCTCCCACTTGGAAATCATGGAGGGGTCTGAAATTGTTATCGTAGGTGCATGTCCACTGTGAGAGACATAATCAAAAAAAAAAATTCCAGAAATCACAATGTATGATTTTTTAACTATTTATTTGTATGATACAGCTGCAAAGAGGTATTTGAACACCTGAGAAAATCAATGTTAATATTTGGTACAGTAGCCTTTTTTGCAATTACAGAGGTCAAACGTTTCTTGTTTTTCACCAGGTTTGCACACACTGGAGGAGGGATTTTGGCCCACTCCTCCACACAGATCTTCTCTAGATCAGTCAGGTTTCTGGGCTGTCGCTGAGAAACACGGAGTTTGAGCTCCCTCCAAAGATTCTCTATTGGGTTTAGGTCTGGAGACTGGCTAGGCCACGCCAGAACCTTGATATGCTTCTTACAGAGCCACTCCTTGGTTATCCTGGCTGTGTGCTTCGGGTCATTGTCATGTTGGAAGACCCAGCCTCGACCCATCTTCAAAGCTCTAACTGAGGGAAGGAGGTTGTTGCCCAAAATCTCGCAATACATGGCCAAGTGGGAGAACTTGCAAAATAGCAGGGTGTTCAAATACTTATTTTCTGCACTGTATATATATATATATATACCCATCTCTATCTAATTTAGATTACCAAAAACCATATGGCAACAGTACAATGGCTTCAGCCAAACACTAACCATGAGTGAAATAAAAAAAATTGTGTTATCATTCATATTCTTTGAAAAATGGCCAAGAAATCATTAATTATGACAGGGTATGTAAACTTATGAGCACAACTGTATGTACGGAAAACATTTCTGTTTTGTATAACATGGAAGGAGGGTGAACATTGCTCTTTTTCTGTGGATTTGAAAGGAACATCTAGGTCCTGCAAATACAACTGTTGTCATGGGAAGACAAATACATTTAAAATAAATCTAAAGAAATACAGGGAAACATTTTCACCTGCTCCTGCTTAATTTTTTTTCCTTTTGTATATATTTTCCCTTTGCCTCTCAGCTGCTCAGAATATCAATTCAACTCTCTCCTTTAGTAGTAATGATGAGCCAAACTGTACTGAATTTGGTTTGATCAGGATTTGACCTTTATGCTATTCTGTGCTACTTTAACTGGAAACTGCTTGGTCATGCAACAATGTACCCAAATGAGATTTATATATTTTTTTCAGAAAAATAGAGCTTTTTTTGGTGGTATTTGATCACCACAGTTTTTTTATTTTTTTTTGTTATAAAAGAGTTGCGTAAAAATAGAGCAACTGAGGAGCCTAGTTGATTTTTTTTTCAGATTTGCTCTCCCCTCCACCAATAGTGGTAGACTTTACCAGCCATTACACTTGTCCTTGAATTTATCCAAGAGGGGCTTGAGATTTAAGCGATCAAAATCCTGGACATCTCTAGAGAGCAAAACCCCTAGGTATTTAAATATAGTCTGTTGGGCTTCTTTTGGTAGTGGAACCTGCAGGAGGTCAACTGGTAGTATAACAGATTTATCCCAGTTGATTCAAAAACTGGAAAAACACCTCAAATTGTTGTATTAATTCCGTTAGCTTCCGGAACCCCATTATATCAGGTGTTTGTCTAATTGCAAATGCCAGAGGCTCGAAGGCTGAAAGGGTCTCCCACAAGTGACCCCATTCAGCACTATCAAACCCCTTATGGGGGTCTAGTAAAAGTAACACTATATGTCCTTAGTTGTCTACAGGAAGCTGTACATTTAAAAATAAGCATCTGATATTAGTGGTCGTAGCCTGAATGTTCTGTGTAGACCACTAAACATTTGGACAATCTGTTTGCTAGAACTCTTGGGCCCTGTACACACGATCAGACATGTCTGATAAGACTTGTCCGACGGACCGTTTTCATCAAACAAACTTTGAACTTGTCTGATGGTCTGATGCGCGTACACACCATCGGACCAAAATCCGATCAGACCAGGACGCGGTGACGTAGAACACAACGGTGTGATGAAAAAACGAAGTTCAATGCTTCCAAGCATGCGTCGACTTGATTCTGAGCATGCGCGGGTTTTTGGTCCGATGATTTTGTGTACTTACCATCGAACCTGTTTGACGGACAAGTTTCCATTGGACAGGTTTTAAAGCATGTTTGAAAACTTTGGTCCGATGGAAAAGGGTCCGATAGGCCGTACACACGATCGAACATGTCTGATGAAACCGGTCTGCTTGAGAGTGATACCGGGAGATCTTGTTGCGATTGAGCGATTACAGCTAGCAGATCATTTATTTGTGGGGAAAAAAGGACGCAAATTTTGTTTGGGTAAAACATTTCATGACTGCGCAATTACCAATTAACCACTTAAGCCCTGGACCAATATGCCGCTAAATGCCCAGAGGCGTTTTTACAATTCGGCACTGCGTCGCTTTAACAGACAATTGCTCGGTCGTGCGAAGTGGCTCCCAAACAAAATTTGCATCCTTTTCTTCCAACAAATAGAGATTTCTTTTGATGGTATTTGATTGCCTCTGCGATTTTTATTTTTTGCGCTATAAACAAAAATAGAGCGACATTTTTGAAAAGAAATCAATATTTTTTACTTTTTGTTATAAGAAAAATCAAATAAACTAAATTTTAGTCAAACATTTAGGCCAAAATGTCTTCAGCCACATGTCTTTAGTAAAAAGAAAATCACAATAAAAAAAAAATAGCCACCTAGCGGCAACAGCGACACTAATACAGCGATCAGAAAAATGATCGCTTAGTGACGCTGGCAATAGGGGGTGAAATGGTTAACTAGGTCGGTGATCAAGGGGTTAAAACTTTATTAGGGGGGGTACGGGGCTACCCTGGACCTAACACTAACTGCCTGTCACACTAACTGTCACACTGACACTAAATGCAGTGATCGGTAAATATATGTTCACTGCAATCAGTGACAGTGTGACAGGGGGCTGGGGGGGGGGTGATCGGAAGGGGTTAAATGCGCCTATGTGTGTGGTGTCAGTGTAGTGTTTGTGCAACTTACTGTGAGTCTTCTATCCTTTCGGCAGATTGAAAATACAGCCGAGAGGAGAGCTGATATCACTTCCTCTGCCAGTGTTTACATTACACAGGCAGAGGAAGTGAAATGGCGGGGGTTGCTGGATTGGCTGGGAGCGATCACGAGGGGGCAGACAGAATCGAGCAGCCGCCCCCTCAGCACGGATCGCTCCCGAAGGTAAAAAGCCCGCCGCACGCAGTGGAGGGGGTCCTGATCGGATCCCCCGACCCGCTAGAAGGCAGGGACGTACATGTACGCCCATCTGCAGGGCCGGTGCTAGGCAATTTGGCGCCCTAGGCAAGACCAGTTATGGGAGCCCTACCCCCCCCCAAAAAGGAATGTCCCTCCTTGGTGTCGCTGAAATAAAAAAAAGTCCCTTCATTTGTGGTTTCACTGGAAGGACGCATGTCCTTCTGTCTGTGTTGTGAAGAGAAAAATTGTCCCTGCTGGGTGGTAGGAAACTGAATGGGGTGGGTGGTAGGGAGGTGACAGGGAGGATGGAGATGACAGGGGTGGGTGGTAGGAAGCTGACAGGGGTGGGTGGTAAAAAGCTGACAGGGAGGATGGAGATGACAGGGGTGGGTGGTAGGAAGGTGACAGGGAGGATGGAGATGACAGGGTTGGGTAGTAGGAAGTGACAGGGAGGATGGAGATGACAGGAGTGGGTGGTAGGAAGTGACAGGGAGGATGGAGATGACAGGGGTGGGTGGTAGGAAGTGACAGGGAGGATGGAGATGACCGGGGTGGGTGGTAGGAAGTGACAGGGAGGATGGAGATGACAGGGGTGGGTGGTAGGAAGGTGACAGGGAGGATGGAGATGACAGGGGTGGGTGGTAGGAAGGTGACAGGGAGGATGGAGATGACAGGGTGGGTGGTAGGAAATTGACAGGGAGGATGAAGATGACAGGGGTGGGTGGTAGGAAGGTGACAGGGAGGATGGAGATGACAGGGGTGGGTGGTAGGAAGTGACAGGGAGGATGGAGATGAGAGGGGAGCGTGGTAGGGAGGTGACAGGGAGGATGGAGATGACAGGGGTGGGTGGTAGGGAGGTGACAGGGAGGATGGAGATGACAGGGGAGGGTGGTAGGGAGGTGATAGGGAGGATAGAGATGACAGGGGTAGGTGGTAGGAAGGTGACAGGGAGGATGGAGATGACAGGAGTGGGTGGTAGGAAGGTGGCAGGGAGGATGGAGATGACAGGGGAGGGTGGTAGAAAGGTGACAGGGAGGATGAAGATGACAGGGGAGGGTGGTAGGAAGGTGACAGGGAGGATGGAGATGACAGGGGTGGGTGGTACAGTGCCTGCCGCCGAGAATGTGTTTTTAGCACGCCAGCATCGCGCTGAATCTCGGCGACAGGCTGCCGATATCTCGCACTCGCTGGAATAGTAAAAGCACATTCCAGCGAGTGCGTCATAGAAGCAACGGGGATCCGACGCGGATTCCCATTCCCGCCAATTCTACACGTGGGCGGAGTTTGTTATGAATCCTGAAGGAGAAATCCCCGCCGGATTTTTAAAGAAAAATCCGGCATGGGTTCCCCCCTCAGGAGCATAACGGGCCCTTAGGTCTGTTATGGGTTGTAAGGAGACCCCCTACGCCGAAAAAACGGCGTGGGGGTCCCCCCACAATCCATACCAGACCCGTATCCAAAGCACGCCGGCCGGCCGGTCAGGAAGGGAGTGGGGGCGAGCGAGCGCCCCCCCCCCCTCCTGAGCCGTACCGGGCAGCATGCCCTCAACATGGGGCCCCCCACCCCAGAGCACCCTGTCCCCATGTTGATGAGGACAGGGCCCCTTCCCGACAACCCTGGCCGTTGGTTGTCGGGGTATGCGGGCGGGAGGCTTATCGGAATCTGGAAGCCCCCTTTAATAAGGGGGCCCCCAGATACCGGCCCCCCACCCTAAGTGAATGAGTATGGGGTACATTGTACCCCTACCCATTCACCTGCAAGAAAAGTTTAAACACAAATAAACCACACAGGCGGCGAGTCCCCTCTTCTGTGACGTCATCTTCTTTTCTTCTTCTCCAGATGTTGACGCGACGCTTCCTTCCGCTGTTATGGCTGGCGCGCGGCTCGCAGCGAGTTATATAGGCCTGTCTTGTGACGTCGCAGTCCCATCATGCTCCGGTAGGTAGCACGTGGTACCTACCGGAGCATGATGGGACTGCGACGTCACAAGACAGGCCTATATAACTCGCTGCGAGCCGCGCGCCAGCCATAACAGCGGAAGGAAGCGTCGCGTCAACATCTGGAGAAGAAGAAGAGAAGATGACGTCACAGAAGAGGGGACTCGCCGCCGCCAGTAATTGAGCTAACACACGAAGATAGCGGCGGCGAGTCCTGAAGAAGAAGAAGACCCCCGGAGAGCGGAGAAGACCCCCGGAGAGCCGTAGAAGACCCCCGGAGAGCCGGAGAAGACTCCGGAGAGCGGGAGAAGACCCCGGAGAGTGGGAGAAGACCCCCCCGCCGCCGAAGATGTCGAAGGAAGCCCGCCGGGTGGTGGGCGCTTTTATCAAAGCGCCCCCCCGGCGGCAGAAGAGAACCAGACGGCGGTGAAGAACAGCGGCACCCACCCCCCCGCAGAAGCCTGCCGGAGGGGGACGCTTTTATAAAAGCGATCATACACACCCCCCCCCCGGCGGCCAACTAATAAAATATTTCAATACACTGTGTGGTTTATTTGTGTTTAAACTTTTCTTGCTGGTGAATGGGTAGGAGTACCCCATACTCATTCACTTAGGGTGGGGGGCCGGTATCTGGGGGCCCCCTTATTAAAGGGGGCTTCCAGATTCCGATAAGCCTCCTGCCCGCATACCCCGACAACCAACGGCCAGGGTTGTCGGGAAGGGGCCCTGTCCTCATCAACATGGGGACAGGGTGCTCTGGGGTGGGGGGCCGCAGTGCGCCCCCTGCCCCAGAGCACCTAACCCCCCCATGTTGAGGACATGCTGCCCGGTACGGCTCAGGAGGGGGGGGCGCTCGCTCGCCCCCACTCCCTTCCTGACCGGCCGGCCGGCGTGCTTTGGATACGGGTCTGGTATAGATTGTGGGGGGACCCCCACGCCGTTTTTTCAGCGTAGGGGGTCTCCTTACAACCCATAACAGACCTAAGGGCCCGTTATGCTCCTGAGGGGGGAACCCATGCCGGATTTTTCTTTAAAAATCCGGCGGGGATTTCTCCTTCAGGATTCATAACAAACTCCGCCCACGTGTAGAATTGGCGGGAATCCGCGTCGGATCCCCGTCGCTTCTATGACGGCTTTGTCTCCATCGCGGCAAGCCAGCTCGGCGCTGGCTCCCGCGATGGGGCTCGTAGGTGATCAATCTCGCCGAGAAAGGGAGCGAGATTGACACAATATCCCAGTCACCTACTGTAGGAAGGTGACAGGGAGGATGGAGATGACAGGGGTGGGTGGTAGGAAGGTGACAGGGAGGATGGAGATGACAGGGGTGGGTGGTAGGAAGTGACAGGGAGGATGGAGATGACAGGGGTGGGTGGTAGGAAGTCACAGGGAGGATGGAGATGACAGGGTGGGTGGTAGGAAGGTGACAGGGAGGATGGAGATGACAGGGGTGGGTGGTAGAAAGGCGACAGGGAGGATGGAGATGACAGGGTGGGTGGTAGGAAGTGACAGGGAGGATGGAGGTGACAGGGGTGGGTGGTGGGAAGTGACAGGGAGGATGGAGATGACAGGGGTGGTTGGTAGGAAGTGACAGGGAGGTGATAAAATGTATGACAGGCCTTGGGTTGGGATAGTGGAATGCCAGGAACAGGGGGATGACAAGGAGCATGATGATGACAGGAGTTCTGTGTGTGTGGTCAGCAGGGATGTTCGGGGCACCCTCGATCAGGTAGTGACGTCACAGGATGTCGGGCAGCGGACTGTCATCACAGTACCTCTCCGATGATCACTGTTCTGGCAGGTCTTCCACACTACGGCCGTCCATCCAGGAGGAGAGAAGGTCAAGGAGCTGCTCAGCAACGGCGTCGGCGGCAGTCATTATCCGCGCTCTGCACAGAACATGGTAGGAGATCCGCAGAGCGCGGGAGAAGGGGAGGAGCCAGGGGAGGGGGAGCACATGGATCCACCCACTTACTGGATGCTCGAGGTTGTGACTAGTGTTGCTCACGAATATTCGCATTGCGAATATTCGTAACGAGTATTGCATATTCGAGTATTCGCGAATAAATCGAATATCGCGGTGAATATTCGATATTGCGAATATTCGTAATTTTTCAAATTTATTTTTAAAACAGATCACATCCTAGTGATCTCCATCGACGTCTAAAAGCATTGCTGGTATGATTAGAGACCCTGGGCCGAGTAGCTGAGGCGATCCTTTTATGTTGCTGAATATTCGCAATGCGAATATTCGTATTACGAATATTCGCAAATACTTTCTCTGCCCTTCTGTGTTTTGTGTATAAGTTTTAGTTTAGTCATATAAGTTTGTGTAAGTAGAGTTAGTGTTTAGTGCATATTAGTTTATAATCCAGGAAATGATCTCGGTTTTCGCGTGTTGACGAGAATTTCGCAATCAATTTCGCATTCGCATTAGCGAAAATTCGCATTAGCGAAATTTCGCAATATTGTTATTTGGACAAAATATCACGAATATTCGATTTTAGCGAATATTTCTCGAATATTCTTCTATATATTCGTGATATATCGCAAAATCGAATATGGCGTATTCCGCTCAACACTAGTTGTGACAAGCTCACAGTGCCTCCTCTCCGTCCACAGAACTGTGCAGCAGTAACGACTACTACTGTGGGGGAACCAGTGGCCGTGGCTGCACTCTAGGCGGCAGTGCACTCTAGGCGGCTGCCTGATTCGCCTAGTGGTAGCGCCGGCCCTGCCAATCTGCCTGTAGGCGGGCGTTAAGCGGTTAAGGACCTTGCCTGTTTTTCAGATTTGGTGTTTACAAGATTAAAACAGTTTTTTTTGCTAGAAAATTATTTAAAACCCCCAAACATTATATATATATTTTTTCTTTTTCATTGCAATACTTTTGGTCTCACCGTATTTGCGCAGCGGTCTTACAAGCACACTTTTTTGGGAAAAAAATCACTTTTTTTTAATTAAAAAATAAGACAACAGTAAAGTTAGCCCAATTTTTTTTTATATTGTGAAAGATAATGTTATACCAAGTAAAATGATACCAAACATGTCACGCTTCAAAATTGCACCCACTCGTGGAATGGTGTCAAGCAATTCACTTTAAAAATCTCCATAGGCGACATTTAAAAAATTCTATAGGTTGCATCTTTTGAGTTACAGAGGAGTTCTAGGGCTAGAATTATTGCTCCTGCTCTAACAATCGCGGTGATACCTCACTTGTGTGGTTTGAACACCGTTTTCATATGAGTGCGCTACTCGCGTATGCGTTCGCTTCTGTGCGCAAGCTCGTCGGGACGGGACGCTTTAAAAAAAATGTTTTTTTGTTTTCCTTTTTATTTTTATTTATTTAATTATTTTTTACACTAAAAAAAAAAATGGGTCACTTTTATTCCTATTACAATGAATGTAAACATCCCTTGTAATATAAAAAGGCATGACAGGTCCTCTTAAATATGAGATCTGGGGTCAAAAAGACTAAAATGCAAAAAATGACAACAAGAAAATTTTGCTTTAAGAAGCATGGGCAGAAGTGACGTTTTGACATCGCTTCCGCCTGCTATGCTATGGAGACGGTGGGGGCCATCTTGCCCACACTCATATCCCAGCCGAGCAGGGGACAGGACCCGATCACCTCCACCACTGCCGAAGGCTCTGGTAAGTGGCGGAGGGTGCAGGAGAGTGGCGGGAGTGGGCCCCTCTCCCACCGCCGATAACGGTGATCTCGCGGCAAATCCGCCGCGGAAACCATCGTTATCGTTTACAGGGCCGCTTAAAGAAAATATGGATCTCGGTTGTGGCAGCAGCTGCTGCCGTTATCGAGATATCTATCTTTAAAGTACCGACGTATATGTACATGAGTGGGCCTTTAAGTGGTTAAAGCAACGTAATGTCAAATTGTAAAAAGTGCTCTGGTAATTCAGAAGCCAAACCCTTTTGGGACTGAAGTGGTTAAAAAAAAAAAACTCATCTCTCTATCAAGAAGGGGTGGCTCCCTTTCAGTCCACCTGCTCTTATCTATCCATCAGAATGCATGCACCTCCATTGTGGGGACACTGTCATTGTTTAGTGTAAGGCCTCGTACACACGAGGCAATAGATTTGTTCAAAACGGTCTGTCTGACCGATTTGAACAAATCTGTCTGTTTGGATTTTGGTTTGCTCGCGTGTACACACGAGCAAACCAAAATCCCCGCCAGCAGACGGCGCGCTGACGTGGCGGTGACGTTGACGCCGCCACGTCACCGCACCAGGAAGTAAAACACTTCCGCGCATGCGCCGAATCCATTCGGCGCCGGTGCGAGACGACATGTCTGCTGGTAAGTGTACTAACCAGCAGACATGTCGGGCGGACGGGTTCCCACCCGATAGATTTCAAAGCATGCTTTGAAATCTGTCGGGTGGCCAAATCCGTCGGCTCGCCCGTACACACGATCGAATCTGTCTGCTGGGACGGTCTAGCAGACCGTTTCCAGCAGACAGATTTGATCGTGTGTACTCGCCCTTAGTGTTACGACTCTGCGGTTGTCGTGGATTCAAGACTATGAGTTTGGATCCCAGCTGCGGAGGCTACTCAGGTCTCAACCACCAGATCACTCTCAAACATATACAGAGAGTTTGGGGTTAAATCATCACAACCTCCAGTGAGAACAAATCACATATTTGGCGTAACTTATTAATTCATAAGCCAACTGCATCAGTAAAGTAATTGAATAGTCTCTACAATCAGTGAATGGCTGGACTGTTCAACAGGTGGTGTTATAGCTGGAATAAGCTGGGGTAGCTATGACTACAGGAATACTCCACTCCCTATGGTGATAGCGACAGACAGGCAAGTAGCAATAGAGGGAATGGACACAGATCTTTGTATGTACAGCAATCAATATATTCAATACGTCTTGTTGTAAGCCATAAAGATACTTGCGGTTTGGGCTGTTTTTCCAGGTGGGTCCTTCCAGCTGGATGATATGGTTGTGCTACGATTATCAATGAGCTGGTGGAGGTTGGTAGTGCAGTGGTCCGAGTGTCACAGATAGGCAGAGGCTGGGACGCATGGAGCTAGGGCCTGATGCTAGGTAGAGCCGGGATCTGATGGAGGTAGTGAATCCAGATGGGTGAGGTTGTTCACCAGGGGTCTCGGGGTCCCAAGTGCTGGCAGGCGTCAAACAGGAATATCCGAACACCCTGCCGCCAGAGCAGGGGGTTTAAATAGCCCGTCTGGGAAGAGAAGCACGCCAGGACGCACTTCCGCGTTCCAGCGTGGAACGCAGATGTCCGCGCACCGGAAGTGACGCGGACGTCATACAGGATGGAGCGTTACAGTTAGGACCACAGATTACAGGGTGCCTTGGCGCAGCATTTGCAAATGCGTGCGGACAAAACCCCTGTTTTTAACACATACTGTTAGACAGGTTAATTGGTTGTTCTGCGAGCTGGTCGGTAAGTAGGCTTGGTTTTTCCCTGGGCATTCCCCAGGGTTTGTCGTCATCTCTCTACCAAACCTGTTACAGAAATGTGCCAAATATGGAGACTTGTCTAATTTTAAAAAAAAGCTTATCTTCCCAAATTATCCATCCACTACATCTTTGGGATTGGCAGAATAATCTAATTTAAAATGGTATTTATACCAAAAATACCTAATACCAAAATCTGAAATGTCCAAGCACAGCCAGCAATACTTAGGGATGCTTCAAATGTAGGGTCACCGAAAGAGTAGATATTATATAATATGACATATGGGGGTTGATTTACTAAAGTCAAATCCACTTTGCACTAGAAGTGCACTGCAAATGCACTTGGAAGTGCAGTCGCTTTAGACCCGAGGGGAAGATCTGAAATGAGGGGAAGCTCTTCTGATTTTATCATCCAATCATGTGCAAGCAAAAATTATGTTTTTTATTTTCCTTGCATGTCCCCCTCAGATCTACAGCGACTGAACTTCCAAGTGCACTTGCAGTGCACTTGCGGTGCAAAGTGGATTTGTCTATAGTAAATAAACCCCAAGGATTTCTTGCATTTATCTGTGAGCATTGTAAACATTGGGGGTTTAACTCAAGTGGCAAAATGCGATTTTTTAGCGAGTCCACAGTAGGCAGTTGTTCAGTTTGAGGGCATGGCAGCCCATTTTTATTAAAAAAGGCAAAATAAACAGTTCACACACAGGATTTCCCACGCAGGGGTTCTTCTCCAGTAATGTTCACAGAACTCAAAAATACCAAGCCTCCTGGCTCCTAGGCTTACTGTACCTGCTAACCTGTCCCACTCCTGGCCTCAACAGGTTCTCCAGCCCACCGTCTCCCAGACTTCCGGACTTCCTTTAGCCCCTCTTGGACTGGCTAGTAACCTCAGGTATACCAGCCTCCCAGTCCTTCAGGCACGAAGTCCCCCCACACCAGGGATGTAGTCTCCAGGGCAGACAGACAGACAAATCCCCACATACAGGTCTGTCTTGCAGCAACAGCCAGATGCACACCTTCCACCTCCCTCTCTCTCTCTCTCTCTCTCTCTCTCTCTCTCTCTCTGTTCTGACCAGTCCCTGATTATAATGGCAGCCTTCAGCTGGGAACCCAACCTGCTGGTTATTACCAAGACCCGGACACAGGATTGGAGATCCCATCCCGCCCAAGTCTCTGCAGGATCTCCAACTACACAGCCCCATTCAAAACTATCAAAACCTGGAGAAAACTGACAGAGCAGTTTTCTCCATTTAAAAACTATGCTGTGTAGTTCTGCAGTTTGCTGACATGCAGACTCTGTGTCCATTTTTGCTGCGTCTCCATGGTGACAGGGACCCTCACTATTACATATCCCCCCCCTTTGTTTCGATCCCGAAGGGGGCGGAACACCAGCACACGTCATTAGGGTTGGGATACCTCTGTGCGGTCTGTCAGTCGCATAGGCCCAACCCTTTTTTCGGGTGCGCTTCCAGGTCAGTCCTACCCTGACTCTCTATGGGATCCCACTTTTTTCTATCCTACGCTTTCTCCCTCTTCTGGGGTTCCTGGGCTTATTTTCTTTTCTCAGGGGAACACTGCCTTGCCTGAAACCCTCACATTCTTCATATAGAGAACCTGTTCCTTTAGCACTTTCTCCCACAGTGTCTCCGGGTACTTTAATTTGTACCTTTGTGCGACTGACAGGTAAAATCTCTGCTACTGCTACGTCCATTTCACTCCCTTTCTTCATGTAAAGTCTAGTGGTTGGGGGGCGTGACCGGATGCAGGAGGGAGTCAGAGTGCGAGCGTGAGCATGAGAGTGTGAGGATCTCTCCACCCTCCCATTCCCGGGAGATAACTATGCCACAATACCGCAGAGTTTAACAGATCCCTGGACTACTGGATTAATCATTCGCCCCCCTAACTCTGGCGTTCCGTCTGGCTAGGCGGCTGGGCGGGTTTGTTGCCTGGCTCTGTGCCTGTGTGTCTGCTTGGAGGTTGTTGTCTCGCTCTCCAGCTGAGCTCCCAAGCTGAGCTCCCCAGCTGAGCTCCCCAGCGGCTCTTTCCGACACTACTCCCGTGATCTCGCGGGAATACGAGTCCCCCGCGAGAACTCTCCTGATTCGTCGGCCGAAGCTGGGGAAGGAGCTCAGAGAGCTCAGAGAACCGAAGGAAGGACGCCAGCTCCACTGCAGCACTACCAGAGAGCGGAGGTGCCTTCAGTAACACCAGGTCTGCTATCGAGACAGGGTCAGGACGGGCGAAGGATATGGTAAGGTGACATCGGCTTTAACATACAACTTAGCCATTTAAAAAAAAAAAACTTAATGAGCCCTGCACTAAGATCCAGCTGAACTCTTCCCTTGTGCTAATCCCTTACTTGTAGAAATGGACAATATATCAGCCTGCTATTGGTAGATTCCGATCTACAAGGGAAGAGGGGAAGAAAAAGGAGAGAGGGGAGGAGGAGGAGAAGGAAAGGGGGAAGGAAAACCAGTAAGAAGAAAGGATTCAATTATCTATCTCAACACATCCTATTAATATGCTACAAAAGCCAGCTAGCTTACCCTCTGTACAGTTTGCTGAACGAGATAACTGAGAGACATATCTGTATACCACAAGTTTCAGATCATACAGTCTCAAAGGGGGGTTCTTCTCCATCTGATTTGCCAGGTCACACTCTCGGATAATATACAGGAGATCCTAAGGGACTAGCTCTCCTCTCTCTCCCTAAGTTAGAGTCTGGTGAGATATCTTTGCTGGGCAGGCACCTCTACCCCTCCTATCCATGTTCACTATGACCACCAAACGTGGGCCTGAAGATCAACAACAAACAGAGGGAGCCCCCACTACCCGCTCCGCTAGGGGTAAGGAGAAGGGAAGCCAGGTCGCAGCGGCTAAGCTTGATCGTTTTTTCCAGCCCGCTCAGACAACCTCCCAATCACCTATTAAAGGAGGTCAACCACCATCAGGTACACAGACCAAGGCTCCCCAGGAGCATCGGTTGCTAGGAAAAGCCAAGGCTTGTCAACCTCTAAATCCATCCTCCCCACAACCCCATCTGGGGTTAAAGGCCAGCCTAGTAAATGGTTAAGGGAAGAGGTAAATGGAACTATATTAGCACCAACTATGCCTGCACTTTCAATAACAAATCCGGCTACTCTACCAGGCCTTGAATCAATAGAAGACCCTACATTGAAGGACGTGTTGCGGGCTGTTAATGATTGTAAAAGGATTATGGTGGGGTTTGAAAACCATTTAAAAATCTTAGCGAGGAGCTCGTGTTAACCCATCAGGATATACGAAAAATCGCTAAAAGAGTTAATACCTTGGAAGAACGAGTGAGTACAGCTGAAAATGCCCTATACCCTCTCAGAGATCTACAAGAGAAAACGAATCACCAGACAGCCAAATTGGATGAGATCGAGAACAGACTTCGAAGGAATAATGTTAGAGTGATTGGTCTCCCAGAACGGTGCGAGGGGCCAGATACGATATCCTTTCTGTTAGGCTGGCTTAGGGAAATTTTTGGCCCTGACATTTTTTCACCCTTTTTTGCCATCGAGAGGGCTCATAGGGTCCCTTTTAGACCCCCACAGGAAGGGGCTCGCCCCAGATCACTTCTTTTCAAACTCTTTTACTATGGAGACAAAGTTTCTCTCCTCCAGAAAGCCAGGAGTATGGGGGACATTATGTATAAGGGAGTTAGAATCTCATTTTACCCTGACTTTTCCCCTGATCTGCAAAAACGCAGAGCCGAATTCACGCAAATAAAACGCACCTTACAGCAACACAAATTGCCCTATGCTTTGCAGTATCCGGCCCGCCTACTGGTGACAGCCTTGGGCAGGACTTGGGTTTTCAATTCACCGGCAGAGGGAGCTCAATGGCTAGAAGCAAACAGCAAGGATCTATAGACACCAACATAAATTTGCACCATCAGTAAATGTTCTACACCCCTTTTTTTTTCCCCATTTATCCAACAAACCCCCCAATGGATTGTATGGGCCCTTGCTCCTTTTTCTTTTCTCACTCATAACGTTTTTTTTTTTTCTTTTTTTGCTATGGGGGAAAAAAAGAATTAAGCACAGGACACTAAATGCCATTAAATGTTATAATGGCTCTTATTGTTTTTTTTTTCTCACTTACAATTGACTGTGGTGTTTTTTTTTCTCTATATACGGGGAGGAGAAAAAAGAAAATCTGAACTGTATGATTGACGGGAATTATCACTAAATGGCTTAATATTTGTTATTCCCCTTCTCTCTTTTCCTCCCTTTTTGGAGGGGGGAGATGGGGAATTCTATGCACTTTCTGTTACTTTTTGTACTTTTTGTACCGGCACTTTATCTAATATTATATGGTTAATGGGGCAAGGAACGTTAGCAACTTGTTTTGAATTGCAATATGTAGAGAACTAAAATTGGCGGATCTTCCTAAAAGAGGGGGCTTTGTCACTCCCCTTGGTTTCCCCCCCCCTTTTTTTTTTTCTCCTTCTCTCTTTTCTTTTTGAAGGGGGGACATGGGAAATCTATGTACTTCCTCTCACTTTTTGTACCGGCACTTTTTCCAATGTTATATGATTAATGGGGCAAGGAACGTTAACAATTTGGTCGAATTGTTACATATAGAGAATTAAATTGGCTGATTCTTCTAAAGGAGGGGGTCTTGTCACCCCCCCTGGTCCCCCCTTCCCTTTTTTTTCTCTCTCCATATTTTCCTTTGGTTCGGGGGGGGGAGGATATTTATGAAAATATTTTCTGTAACTGTATGGGGTTTGCCATTTTGCCATTTTGGTGCTGATTGTTAATTGCTAGTACTTCTAGCCTGGTTTCCCTTTTTTTTTTTTTGAGATATACCTATGGAAAACTGGATTCTCTATTTCTCTCTTCTTCTTTGGTACGGGTAAAGTAGTTCAGGAGGTAGGGTAAGGGTGGGAGGGGTGAAAGGGGTCTTCGCTACTCAACAGAGTGCGAGAGGCCAATGAATGTAAGAATGAGAGGGAGGAGACGAATGGGTGAAAGGGGGGAGGTCACAGGTGAAGCTCCATGGGGGAGCCCAGGTGGGCAGGAAGGGGGGGGGGGGGGGGGGGAGGGAGAGGGATGGGAATCTTAAAAGAGGAAGGTATTTCAAGTTTTATAGGACACAGAAGAGGTACTAGTCCAGATGGAAGTCAGGAGATGGAAGATGAGGGAGATATCAATGGAAATGGGTAAATGCGAGGGGTAGGAAGGCTGCTCTGTTATTTCTTATATTTATCTTCATTTTTTCATTTTTTCATTTTTTTTAACTATGACCTGGAGGATTAGGTCTTGGAACGTTCGTGGATTAGGGGATTCTGCTAAGAAAGCACTAGTATTGTCATCAATGGATGGGGAAGGGCCAGGCATCCTCTGTTTACAGGAGACACATTTAACAAAAGATACCATGGTCCAAATGGGCATACGGAAATTCCCGTTTCGATACCATTCCGTCCATTCCTCATATTCAAGGGGGGTCAGTATAATGGTGACAAAGGGGCTGCCCTTCACCTGCGAGAAAAGTTGGTTAGATGACCAGGGCCGGTTCATATTTTTGGCCTGCTCCATTTTGGGCAGGCCATATGTATTAGCCAATATCTATATCCCCCCCCCCTTTCAAGTTTGACATTCTCCAGAGGTTAGTGGAATTTATGCTAGATAAAACCGGAATCCCGCTGATAGCAGTAGGGGACTACAATGAAGTCATAGACAGAGCCTATGATAGATTTCCTCCGGTCCAGAAGCAAGCTCTGGAAGAAGGGAGCCGCCTGTCCCAATTTCTTGACGAGATAGGTTTAAAAGATATGTGGCGTATTTGCCACCCACACACCTGGCAATGCTCCTGTTTGTCCACTTCCCATGTCACCCTCTCTAGAATCGATATGGCCCTTGGGAACGAATTTGCACTAAAAATGGTGAGAGAGATAGAATATGGGACTAGGGGGGTCTCAGACCATTCTCCGTTAGACTTAGCTATTAGGGGCAATAAGAAAACTGCTCCAAAAGAATGGAAATTTAGTCCATACTGGCTCGAGTTATTGGGCGAACCAAGCGATATCTTGAACAGTTTGAAAGAATATATTCAAATAAATACAGGTACGGCTCAATCCGGAGTGGTTTGGGACTCACTAAAGGCTTATTTGAGGGCCTGTTGATTCAAAATGTGGCCAGGGTTCGAAGAGAGTCTAAGACAGAGGAGGAGGACCTTAGAAGGGAGGTGACAGCAGCCGAGCAACATTATATTGAAGCTCCAACCTTGAGTAAGCAAAAAGAGTGGCTCGATAAGCAGAACTTATATAAGATGGCTACTATGAGGAAAGCAGAAAACAATTAAATATTTCAGAAACAAACCCATTTTGGGGAGGGGGAGAAAGTGGGGCGGGCACTGTCTATGCTGGTCCGGGCTAACTCCCCCTCTTCAAATATTGAGGCAATTAGGACCCTTACAGGAGATATTTCCATGGAGAGCAAGGCGATAATAAATGTATTCCATGATTATTATAAATCTCTTTATAAATCTAGAGGAGAAAACTAAGGTATGGAAACCTTCTTCCATGATATCCCGGTTCCAGTCTTGACAGCAATAGACAGAGAAATATTGGATTCCCCTATTACACTTGAAGAACTTCAAATGGTGGTTGGAGAGATGTCCAGTTATAAATCCCCGGGTCCCGACGGTTTACCGACAGAGATTTATAGACGGTTTGGAGAAGTTATGCTGCCAGAACTGTTGCAGACATTGGAAGGGGCGCTTCTAGAGGGCCATCTTCCCCCTTCCATGATGGAGGCAACGGTTGTTGTAATACATAAGGAGGGAAAAGATAAACTAGATCCCTCCTCTTACCGTCCAATCTCACTACTCTGTACGGACGTAAAGATCTTTGCCAAGGTTCTGGCAAATCGTCTTAGGCCTCGTACACACGATCGGACATATCCGATGAAAACGGTCCACGGACCATTTCCATCGGATATGTCCGATCGGGAGTTTGATCCGATGGCGTGTACACACCAACGGATCAAATTCCCCGCCGCCGGACGGCGCGGTGACGCGGCGGTGATGCGGCGGTGACGTTGACGCCGCCACGTCACCACCACGTCACCGCACCAGGAAGTTAAACACTTCCGCGCATGCGCCGAATCCATTTGGCAGCGGCGCGGCGGCGGTGGGGGACGACATGTCTGCTGGTAAGTGTACTAACCAGCAGACATGTCGGGCAGACAGATTCCACCGGATGGATTTCAAAGCATGCTTTGAAATCTGTCGGGTGGAGAAATCTGTCCGCTAGCCCATACACACGAGCGGAGATGTCTGCTGAAACGGTACGAGGCCTTAAGAGAACCTTATTCACCCCGACCAATCAGGGTTCATCCCAAATAGGTCAACCAGCATAAACATTAGAAGGGCCTTCTTAAACACACAAATCCCAACTGACAACGAGGGCTCTAGAGCATTGATTGCTCTAGATGCCACCAAGGCATTCGACAGTATTGAATGGCCTTATCTCTGGAAAGTGCTAGAAAGCTTCGGTTTTGGTCCATTGTTTATTAAAAGGGTCAAACTTCTATATAATGCAAATTAAAGTTAATGACGAGATCTCAACTCTATTTAATCTCGAGAGAGGTACAAGACAGGGCTGCCCGCTCTCCCCGCTCCTCTTCGCGTTAGCTATGGAACCCCTTGCCATTAAAACGAGATTAAATAATGATATACAAGGGTTCAGAAGGGGTTCGGTGGAGGACAAGATCTTGTTTTTTGCGGACGACGTTCTGTTTTTTTTAGGGGACATTGACAGCTCGTTGATTTCCGTTGTGCAAATGGTGAATGAGTTTGGAAGGTTCTCGGGACTAACTGTCAATTGGGATAAATCTGCTCTACTTCCAATAGACACGTTGCGGACCCAGGAAATAGTGGAGGTGCCCCAGTTGAAAATATCAACGAAATTGAAATATTTGGGGGTTTGGATAACTAAGGAACCCAAGGAATACATCATCAACAATATAGCTCCACTATTAATAAAATTTAAATCGAAAAAAGATATTTGGAACCGCCTCCCTCTCTCGGTCGCGTGGAGATGCAACCTTATACAAATGATCTGGCTCCCCCAGATTTTGTACCTCCTACACAATTCTCCGATTTGGGTAAACCAGACGTGGTTTAGAAGAATAGAAACCCTCTTCAGAGACCTGATGCGGAAAGGGGGTCAGTCTAGAATTAGATTGCAGACGATGCAGCTCCCCGCGGGCGAGGGGGGGATGGCGGTCCCCCACCCAAGAACATATTTTCTGGCGTCCCAGCTACAGCACCTAGTGGGCTGTGGAAATCAAAATCCACACAATAATTGCTTTAAGCTAATGCTATTAAGGGTCCCTCATAAAACAATAATAGAAGCCCTGGAAGCTGGTTCATTTTATTATCAATGCCCAACCATGAACTTAATCAATAAACTGTGGCGGAATACTAAAGCTCTACTGGGGTATACGGGAATAACCGAATTTACCCCGCTCTGGCATAATGATAACTTAACAGAACTTTGGGAAATACAAATCCCTAAAGTTTGAGTAACTCAGGGCATAACACGGCTGCTACATATGTATGACGACAATCTCATTAAAACGTTTTCGAAATTGAAGGAAGAATTTGGAATACCAAATGCAACTTTCTTTAATTATTTACAGATTAGGCACGCCCTCCAAACTCAGTTTAATAACCACCCAATAATTAGAACTCACATCCCTGTGCTCCTTAGAATGATTCAAACAAATGCCACGACAATGGCAATTAAAACAATGAATAAGCACAGTTCATGATTATTTGTGGGGAGGGGTAAAGACACATTAAATTATTTATATTAACAATATGTTACTGTATGAAATGTTTGTTAAAATTGAAAATAATAAAAAGAAATTAAGATAAAAAAAAAAGTCTAGTGGTTGAGGCATTGTCCGTGCCCTCTACTGACCACTGCACAGCCGTACTTTGGACTGCATCAGCGGAAATTTTTCTAGTCACCGCATCAGGCAGAGAGACTTCTGATGTTTTCAAGCGTTCTCCTGATCGCCTTCCATCCAAATCGATAACTGGAAGCACCCTCTCAGAGAACCTTGAGAACATTTGCCATAATGCTAACAAACATGGTACCAACCAGTTCCTCTTGTTATTACCATAAAGCATAGCCTGTACTACTTGGCTCCACCTACTGGTACTACGCAGTACCACCTTGTCCGACCACGATGGAGACACCCAAGTGTATAACAGATGTGCTTTTTGGACCTCAAGCAGTTTCAACAATACATTAGTCAACTTAATGCGACCCACGTCTACATACAAGACCTTTCTAGGGACTTTTCCCTTATCAATGACGTGGAGGGGCTCATCCACTGAAGCTGGAAAGGTAGAGACGTTTTCAGCAACCCCCACCTCACTGGCGGTATCAGTCTTCACAGCCTGGTGCTCAACTGGAGCGCCGTCAGACGTACATCTCACATTTATCCCTTCCGTCACAGCATCAGTGAGCCGCTGCAGGTCATACGTCACATTGCAATTTTTGCGCTCACTATTTTCCAGCGGTTGGGCTGCGGATAACACATCTGCCATGCATGCGCCCTTAACCGGTCCTTCTGACTGGAGGAAATCAATCTCTGCAGGGGCCAACGCGCCCTTGGCCACTGGCCACCCTGCACTCCCTCCATTGGGCATAGCAGGTGTTATGTCCAAATCTGTGTTACCCAACCTAGCCTTATCTAGCATGGCTAGCAATTGTTTAGCCCAACTGTCCCAGTCAGTGGTACTTCCCTGACAGGCCTTCTGCAGCACTGCATCACCTGTTCCAAGAGGCACCAAAGGAACCTGGGTCTCATTACGTTATACAGTACATTTGTCATCGCTAGACGCATCACATTGTACAAGCACAGTTTCACTTATGTCACATGGGGACGATGCTTCGTCACAAACCACAGGATGAAATACCCCATTTTGACCAGATTGTTCTGGTGGCGCTACCATCACATCCCGCTTTACACTACTAGCTTTTACAGTATGAACACATTTTTCACCAAACCGATCACATACCAGGCGGGTGGTCGGCACCCACACACTCTCATTGTGTGGTGCAGTCTCTTCTTGTTCCCCCAGAGTAGTGCCAGAGCGGTCCTGAACAACCTCCAGTTCCAACACAGGGAGATCCCGGGAGGTTTCCATGGACAACCCTGCAGCTCTGCCTCTGGTGGTCAAGGAAGACATCCTACTCCCATCCTTTTTAGTAAACATATCACCAACAATATTCTCAAATATGACATTTCCAGAAATACATTTCTCAACCTTTAGATGATCATCATGATACTTAAACATAGCTGTAGCTATTGTGGGTGGCC
Source organism: Rana kukunoris (assembly GCA_029574335.1). Taxonomy (NCBI): domain Eukaryota; kingdom Metazoa; phylum Chordata; class Amphibia; order Anura; family Ranidae; genus Rana; species Rana kukunoris. The sequence continues at coordinate 22,163 of JAJQKJ010000202.1, forward strand.
CTTACCCACTAGAGAAGCTCTACAGCTGACCTGGGAAACCCTCCGCTCCAACACTGTGGGCTCCTGGGAGGTTTCTCTGGGCAACCCCACAGCACCTATATCTGTCACTAGGGAACATGATATACTTATTTCTTTGGTCACCCCTAGTACAGCTCTTCCAGCACTCTGCTGGATTCCACCAGGTACATACAGAGTCCCCATGTCCTTTTCAGTCTTTAGTCCTGCTGACAGTTGGGCTTTACCCTGTGCCTCCCCCTACTCTGGGTAGCACACTGTAGCAAGTCCACCTGTACTGCGGATCTCCCCGCTGAACACACTTCTTCTTCATTGTGTTCTGTCCCATAAACTGCAACAGTCTTACCACTTCCTGTAGCCGTTGTCATAGCCTTCATTTGAGTGTGTTGTCTCTCATCTGTGGTGTCTCCATAGGCTGAATTTTCCATGTGGTCATGGAGAAACACTGCAGCATTTCCAGACCCACCAACACCCCCTGAATGTAACACAGTATCCCTGTTGCTAGGGGTAACAGCAGACCAGCACTCCAAAGATGGTTGGCTACACCTCATGGTGGTTACAGACTGTTGTGTCCTTTCTGGGCTGACCACTTCACATAAGCGGCCATAATACACATTTTTGCTTTCCTCATTGGTACCCCCTGCAGGCCACACAAACTTCTTACCACTGTTGCCAGGGGTGACAACCGATATGTCTGCAGAAAACGCACGGCTGGTACACTGATGCACACTTATGCTCTCCTGAGCAATTGCTTGATTGTTGCTTTGTTGTCGCAGTGATGCCTCTCCCGTTGCTATGGGTGACGACCTCTCTTTGCTGGAGCGTTGCTGGTGGCCCATGATGCGATGGAACTCTCCTCTAAGAAGGATTTCCTCTTTAAACTTGCGATAGTCATCCTGGTCACTGTCCATCAAATGGTAAACCGACCGGTACTCTACCAGCAATAAGGATTGCAGCAATTTTGGCCACCGGTCTCTAGGCCATTTCCTCCTTACAGCGACTTTTTCAAACTTTTCCAGGAAGTCTCCAACCTCCTCTGTAGGTAGCATGGGTTGCATGTAATCAGATGCCACTATCTCAGCCCTTTGCACCGCATCCGATTCTTTACTTTGGTTCCACTTGAACCACTCATTCACAGTCTCATACACCACTGGCCCCTTTTGACTGGCCCTCCTAGGTGGAGACATCTTCTTAGGCCATGCTGAGCTCACTTCCCCTTTAACTTGATTCAACATGAACTTCTTGTGTTTTGACTGCCGCATCCTTGCAGTCGCATGCACAGCAGCTTGTTACACAGTTCACAGCAGTAAAAAGGGGAAAACAAATCTTCTCACAGATGCACCACCTGTATGCAACACAGTTCAAAATAAACTTCTACACAATGCAGTTTGCCTGGCTGCCACACACAGCTAGCAGTAGCTCCTGCTGCCACTCACCACGGAGCAAGGACCCGGATTTCACCGTCTAGATGCCCGCATTCTCCACCACTGTAAACGTTGGGGGTTTAACTCAATGGTAAATGCGTTTTTTTTAGCGAGTCCAAGAGGGACTAAAGGAAGTCCGGAAGTCTGGGAGACGGTGGGCTGGAGAACCTGTTGAGGCCAGGAGTGTGCCAGGTTAGCAGGTACAGCAAGGCTAAGTAAGCCTAGGAGCCAGGAGGCTTGGTATTTTGAGTTCTGTGAACATTACTGGAGAAGAACCCCTGCGTGGGAAATCCTGTATGTGAACTGTTCTTTTTGTTTCCTTCAATAAAAATGGGCTGCCATGCCCTCAAACATAACATCTGACTGCTGTGGACTCGCTAAAAAAACGCATTTACCATTGAGTTAAACCCCCAACGTTTACAGCATATATAGAGTGGAGATACATCTTTTATTACTGTGATTTAGTATATGGGGAAACATGGGGATGGGGGTAGGGGTTTGTAGGGAAGAGGGAGAAAGGGGGTAAAGGAGGCCCTCCAACAAGGGGGGCAACATTGTGATAATGAACAACTAACAATATGTCACTGTGTGTACAAAAATTATTAAAAATGAATCATGATATCACCCAATTTCAAATTCAATTATTGAAAGGTTTAATAAAGAATTATATATTTATTAGTGGACTCCGCCTTTTCAAGTGGAGCATTTACCAAAACTGAATGGGACTTTGTTAGAACTGAGCATCGCCGCACACCCACTTTTTGCGCTTTGCGCTTTGCCTAAATTACATAAAGAAATTAATCCAAAACCAGGATGGCCCAAAAAATCTAGAATTGGTTACTTAACCGAAAATCAAAGCAAATATGTTGATGCTCATTTAAGACCACACACAATAAGGTTACCCAGTTACATTCAAGATTCCATTCATTTCCTTTGCATCACAGATGGCACTCTATAGGTGTATTCCCCATGACAACGGCCTGTCATGTATCAGACATTATTACTCTTTCAATGTTCTCATCATCAATGGAAGCTCAATGAATTCATTTTGACTTCAATAGACTTCATTATACGCCATAATGTGTTCACTTTCAAGGGTTCCCACTCAGGTGCAGGGCATAGCGGCAGGGGCATGTTGTGCCCCATCCTATGCCAATCTGTACCTGGGGGAGTGGGAATATGAAATTGTGGCTCAGGAGGATCTCTCTATGCATACGGACCATATAACTTTATGGTACCGCTACATAGACAATATTTGTGTGGCCTGGGATGGACCCTCTGAGCTACTACAGTCCTTTCTATATATTCTTAAGCCCCATACACACGGTCACACTTTTTGCCAACCAACTTCAAAATCTGCTAGTTTTCAAATTTGTCCGTGTGTACGCTCCCTCGGACCAACTTTTTTAGGTTTCATCCGACAAAAAGTTGGGTCTGCGAACGGACCAACTTTTCGGCAACAAAAGTCTGATGGTGCCTTGTGTGACCGTGTGTACAGCAATCCAACCAACATTTGTACAAAGTGCAAATACGCATGCTCAGAACCAATGTTAAAATCAACCAACAATAGCAGAAGTTAACCAAAGGGTGGCGGTAAAGAGCAGAAAAGAGCAGAAAAACCACGTGATGATGGGAAAGTTTTAGAAAAGTTTGCAGAAAAGTCTGACTGTGTGTATGCTATGGGTGTGACCGGACAAATCAATTAGGACAGAAATCCAAGGGAAAGTTTGTTGAATGTCTGACCGTGTGTACGAGCCTTTAATCAGAATACATTCTATTTAAATTTTACAATAAATCACAGTCATCAGTCTATAACATTATTAGATGTTGAAATCCACACACATATAGATGGTTCTTTTTCTAGCACTCTGTTTAGAAAAAGAACAGCAGGAAACTCAATCCTTCGTGCCAACAGTTTCCACCAACGTTCATTAGTCGCATCAATACCATACATCCAATACTATAGAGTTTGTCGTGTTCTGTCAAAACGTATTTAAAAAAAGAAGCAGAAAAGTTAAAACAAAGATTACTGATGCATTGTTATTCCATCACGTCCATTTCTCTTCCACTTCAGATTTTGGTATTAACATTATGATTCCGTGTATGTGGTCTAATATTATGATTCACTGCCCCCTATTTCACAAGCACATATGATATTCACTTTTATTCTGAAACCATCTAACCCCTTTGGATCACTGCTCTAGCACTGACCTTTGGCGTCCCCCTGGTGACACTCAGAGGACAATTTGCAGCTTATTTTAAAATGTTGGGTATTTTCTCTAGACGCAATTATCTCAAAAGGTACAGATAAACATGGTTTTATCATTTTGAGTAATACTATACCATCTTACTCTGCACATCATTTTAAATGTAATTGTTCTTGTTAAAGAAAGCAAATTGTTCCCTTTTGCTCATTGTCCATGCATCCCTGAAGAAGAAAACCAATTTCAAAACACATTGGGTCTTTTCCATGGTCATTTTTTGTTTGGTGACTTTATGGCAATATACTGGGCCAGATTCTCAGAGGCGCTACGACAGGGTATCTCAGATACCCCGTCGTATCGCCGTTTTTTCCCCCCAGGTATCTATGCGAGTGATTCTTAGAATCACTTTGGCATAGATACGGGTGAAGATCCGACAAGTGTAATACAATTACACTTGCGGATCGTAGATGTAATGACAACTCCGGCCACTAGGTGGCCTTTACGTTGTTTTCTCATTTGCCTATGCAAATGAGGCTAATACGCCGATTCCCGAACGCTTTTACGCCGCCTCGTCATCGTAGTTTTCGTCCACGTAAGGTTACCCCTGCAAAGATGTGGAGTAACCTTACGCAGTACCGTCGGATGCCGTCGGGTGCCGTCGGATGCCATGTTAAGTATGGCGTCGGCTTTTTCCGTCGGTTACGTCGTTTTACTAAGTCGTTCACGAATAGGGCATTGCGTAAGTGACGATCACATCGTTTTGACGTCGGTTTCACCGACGCTTTCCGACGTGAGCTGGAGCATGCGCACTGGGCTTTTTGCCCGGACGGCGCATGCGCAGTTCGATCGACGCGTGGGTGGGCTTAATTTAAATACAAGCCGCCCCCTTTGAATTATGCGGCCTTACGCTGGGCCATTTACTCTACGCATCCGCAAACTACGGAGCAAGTGCATGGAGAATACGGCACTTGCTCTGTTACGTTGCGGCGGCGTAGTGTAAATGGCTTACGATTCGCCAGCGAAAATGTATGAGAATCTGGCCCACTGTGTCTAGTCCTAGAACCCAACATATTTTTAATGTGTATTGTCAATTGTTTGTAATTTTTGTGTAACAATAAAAATCTGTAAACTTTTAACAACCTTTCCAATTGTTTCTTTCTAGTAATGTACTCTTTGACATAAAAGTCCCACTATGGGCCAGATTCAGGTAGATGAGAGTATCTTTCCTCTGGAGTAACGCTTCTCATTTACGTTACTCTGAAGACCCTTTCAGCGCAAGTCCTGTAATTCACATAGCAGTTGCTCGTAAACTTGCGCCAGAGTAACGATAATGCGCTGGCGTAACCCGACGCAAGTGGAAGTGGGTGTGATCATATGTAAATGATGGGCGGAGCCCAGCGCAGAGGCTTACGTTCAGCGCATCATCCACGGAGCATGCGCAGTGAGTGCGGCTCCACTCGCCCCCCTTGTGCGCATGCTCACAACTTCCGTCGGCACCACTTCCTGGGAAACGTCAGCGCAATGCGTTCCGCTGGGCGCTTAAAAGCGCTGGCGGAAACGCCATTCCGGCGCAAAAGTATATCCGTTTCCCCCCACCCCAGGGAAGATACTTTTGCACTGTAATGGCTGCTCCCGCTACCCCCAAAGAGAGGAGGAACCTCAACTTTAATGCCCAGGAGGCCTCTGTGATAATCTCGGCTATGGAGACGTTTAATGATTTCCTCCACGGGAAAAAAAGCAGGAAGACCAGCCGGGAGAGGAAGCAGGGCATCCTGGACACCATAGCTGCCAGGGTCAATGTGCTGGGGTACTCCACCCGGAATGCAGGCGATATTAAAAAAAAAATAAACGACCTGCGGCGCAAGGTGAGGGGCAAGGTGGCCACCATTAGGAGCCATGAGAGGGGCACAGGTGGTGGTCCCCCATGTCCTGTCACCCTGACCGCGGAGGAGGAGGTGGTCGCCCGCTGCCTGGACAGGGAGCAGTTGGAGGGGGTCCCTGGCTATGACTCCGTAGAGGAAGGCTCCAGGACAGGTAAGTGATTTTGATCCCCTTTTTGGTGTGTTGCATGTGGGGGGGGGTACATGTGCCAAGTGTGTGGGACCACCAACATGTGTCTGCTTTGTGTCATCCACAGATGACGGAGCTGGGCCATCATCGCTTACCGGCCAGTCCACCCCAACCTCCCAACGGGATGCTGATGACGAGGCCCTGGGTGCTGGAGACACCGAGGTGGAGGAGGAGAGTACCCACACCACTTCAGCAGAGGTGGTTGTGGAGGAGCCTGTCCCTGAACAGGAGTTTATTTTAATGTTGGAGGAGTCCTCCTCCTCTGCAGGGCCCTCTGTGATCCCCTCCCCCATCCTAGGTAGCCCCTCAAGGGCGACTCCATCCCCACGGGGACAACCTTCTTCTGCCCCCAGGAAGGCGACCCGGAAGACCAGGGGGGTGTCTGATCTGGTCCAGGACCAGGTAGTGTTGGACCACGCCAAACAGACCCAGCAAATGGGGGAGATGGCTGGCCACTTAGACAGGGTCGCAGACAGCCTGGGCTCTCTGTCACAGCTGCCCAGTCGTGTGCAGGGCGTTGTGACCAGCCTGGGGGATGTGCAGGCTGATATCCGGCACCTGACAGCAGCTGTTCGAGACAACACAGCTGCCATCCGGGAAGAGGGGAGGCAGCGGCAACGTGACCAGCGGCATCAGATCACCCGCCAGCTAAGGATGCAGGCCCAGACAAACCTGTATCTGAGCCGTATTGCTGTGGCATTGGAGGGCATGCAGCCAACAGCTCCCAGGAGTGGCCCACCCGGGGATCAGACTCCTCCTGATGCCCCCCCACCCCCACCACCACCCACTCCCTCCAGGCAGCTGAGGAGCCCGAGAGTGCCCCCAAGGAGGAGCCCCCGTCATCCCAGATGAGGGTTTTTTGATTTTTTGGTTGTTATATATTTTTGTTTATACTCAGGACATGAGTTTTTGTTTATTTTTGAATATTTTTGTTTATACTCAGGATATGAGTTTTTTTTTATTTTTGTTCTCAGGTTATGAGATATTTTTGTTTATTTTGTACTGCACACGGTCAGGAGTGCAGGGGACAGTGTGAATGGTGTGTGAATGTGAGGGGGTGGCACTCCTGACAGTAAGGGGTGTCACCCTCGGCCGTGGTGGTGAAGTTAACCCCACGGCTGTATGAATGACGTGTGAAAGGTGTGTGAATGGACAGTGACATCATTGGGGCCTTGACGCTGGCGTTGCTGCTCCCAACTCCTACATGCTGGACTTGGGCTAATCCAATGCGATGTGCATGTGGTGTGTGTGATCTAGGGACATCAGTGGTGTACACGCGTGCATTGTCTGTGTGATTAATGTTTTGGTTTAGTGTCCAAAGATGCCTACGGCGAGGACCCTCCTGACTGCTCTTCCATCAGCAGACTGGGTGTCCTCTGGCAGGTGGGGACTGTGTGGGTCGGGGGTCAGGTCATCACGTATGTCAATCTGCAGGCCTTTTCTCATAGCAAAGTTGTGCAGAATACAACATGCACCGATGATCTGACACACAAAGGTAGGGGAATACAATAGGGTCCCCCCGGACTTATCCAGGCAGCGGAAACGGGACTTCAGGAGCCCAAATGTTTGCTCCACCACTGCACGGGTTTTGATGTGTGCTTCATTGTATTTTCTCTCTCCTCTGGTTTGGGGGTTCCGGAAAGGAGTCATTAGATGGGGTCCCAGTGCATATGCAGAGTCACCTGTAAGGGAAAATACAGGAGGATGTTAGTCATGCATGTGCGATTTCTGTTGTGCATCACGGGAGGGGATAGTCATGCCTGACTCCCTTGTCACTCACCAACCAGCCAGCTGTCCCCATACATGTTCTGCTCAAATTCTGCTGGGATGGGACTCTGACGGTATATGAAGCTGTCATGGCTGGACCCGGGGTGTTTGGCACGGACGTGCCATATGAGGCGCTGGGCATCGGCTATCACCTGTACGTTGATGGAATGCCAATGCTTCCGATTGCGGTATATGTGCTCTGTGGCACTGGGGGGCTGTAGGGCCACATGTGTGCAATCAATGGCCCCGATGGTGCGTGGGAATCTGGCAATGCTGTAGAAATCTGTCATTGCCTTCAGCCGCAGCTCCTCAGTGGTGGGTCTGATGAACTGGTTGGACATGCGTCTGAGGATTGCAGGGACAACCTGGTGCACACATCTGCTTATGGAGGATTGTGACATCCCAGCCACCACTCCACTTGTACGCTGGAATGATCCACTTGCAAGGAAATGAAGTGTTGCCAGGACCTTCACCAGTGGCTGCACTGCTTGTGAGCGGTGTGTCTTGCTGGTGATGTCACCCTGCAGGGTTGTGGTTAGTTCAAGTATTGCATCAGGGCTGAATCTGAAGAGGCGATACACCTCCTCATCCCCCATGCCAAAGAGGCTCATACGTGTGCGGTATATCCTCTCACGTGCCCGCCTCCTTCGTTCCGGGGGACCCAGTACTAGTGCTAGGACCACGACTGCCCCTGGCATGTTGGCACACAGAGGTGTTGTCCTTGCAAGTGTGGTTGTTCAGCTAGCTCCTATCGTCGGTAACGCTGCTGTAGCTGCTCTCCTGCTGACCTGTGGCCATCTGGAGTAAAGATAAAGCAGCCTTTTGTAGAAATAACTTTGCGCCGGACGGACGAGATACGCGCGGCGCATGTAGCCGGCGTATGGTGCTAATCCGTTCGTGAATTGTGAAAAATCCCTCATTTGCATATTTGCAGGGGAAATCAATGGGCGCGACTGATGCGCACAGCGAAATTAAGCGCTGACGATACTCTGGCGTCGGAACGTTCCGCCGGTCGCAAATGACCCGTTATTGGGCGCATCTAGTTTGGTGGGTACGGGCACATAGAAACGACGGCGCATCATCACAGTTACGCGGCGCATATCGAAATACTCCAGCGCAAGTGTTCCTGAATCTGGCCCTATGAGGGTTCTCTCAATTTGTATAATATGGGGATGTTGGCACACCATCAGCTACTCTCTTCATTTACTTTCTCAAAACTAAATGACTAATCCCTCTATTTACTGCAATCAAGACACTGCTGAGGTCTACATCTACACCTTTTCATTATATCCCATTTATCTTTAAATTACCATTTTTCTTGGATGGCCCAGTTAAGTTTAAGCAGTTAAACGCACATCTCCCTAGATAATGGATGAAGGTATAAAGTACTGTAAAATGCAGCGCTATAATATTTGTGAGCACATCAATATTATGGGCCAGATTCAGCAAGACTTGCGCTGGAGTATATCTGGCAATGCGACAGAAAACTGGCTTTTTCCGATCGGCTTAACTTTCCCTCGCCAGAGTATCGTAAGCGCATATTTTCGGTTGTCGCATCCATCGCGCCTATTGATTTCCCATGCAAATATGCAAATGAGGGAGATTTCCCGATTCGCGAATGGATTAGCACCATACGCTGGCTACATGCGCTGCGCGTATGTGGAACGGCTAGCGCAAAGTTATTCCTACAAATAGCTGCTTTATCTTTACTCCTGACGGCCACAGGTCAGCAGGAGAGCAGCTCCAGCAGCAGCGTTACCGACGAAAATAGCAAGCTGAACAAACACACTTGCAAGGACAACACCTCTGTGTGCCAACATGCCAGGGGCAGGCAGCCGTGGTCCTAGCACTATTAATGGGTCCCCCGGAACGGAGGAGGCGGGCACGTGAGAGGATATACCGCACGCGCATGAGCCTCTTTGGCATGGGTGATGAGGAGGTGTATCGCCTCTTCAGATTCAGCCCTAATGCAATCCTTGAACTAACCACAACCCTGCAGGATGTCATCACCAGCAAGACACACCGCTCACAAGCAGTGCAGCCACTGGTGAAGGTACTGGCAACACTTCATTTCCTTGCAAGTGGATCATTCCAGCGTACAAGTGGAGTGGTGGCTGGGATGTCACAATCCTCCATGAGCAGATGTGTGCACCAGGTTGTCCCCGCAATCCTCAGACGCATGTCCCACCACTTCATCAGACCCACCACTGAGGAGCTGCGGCTGAAGGCAATGCAGGATTTCTACAGCATTGCCAGATTCCCACGCACCTTCGGGGCCATTGATTGCACACATGTGGCACTCCAGCCCCCCAGTGCCACAGAGCACATATACCGCAATCGGAAGCATTGGCATTCCATCAAGTACAGGTGATAGCTGATGCCCAACACCTCATATGGCACGTCCGTGCCAAACACCCTGGATCCAGCCATGAGAGCTTCATATACAATCAGAGCCCCATCCCAATGGAATTCGAACAAGAACATGTATGGGGACAGCTGGCTGGTGGGTGAGTGACATGGGTGGCAGGCATGACTGTCCCCCCGCCAAGATGCTGACATCACAAGGGACACATGCATGACTAACATCCTCCTGTCTTTTCCCTTACAGGTGACTCTGCATATGCACTGGGACCCCATCTAATGACTCCTTTCCGGAACCCCCAAACCAGAGGAGAGAGAAGATACAATGCAGCACATATCAAAACTCGTGCAGTGGTGGAGCAAACATTTGGGCTCCTGAAGTTCCGTTTCCGATGCCTGAATAAGTCTGGGGGGGCCCTATTGTATTCCCCTACCTTTGTTTGTCAGATCATCGGTGCATGTTGCATTCTGCACAACTTTGCCATGAGAAAAGGCCTGCAGATTGACATACGTGATGACCTGACCCCCCAACCAGACAGCCCCCCCCCTGCCAGAGGAGACCCATTCAGCTGATGGAAGAGCAGTCAGGAGGGTCCTCGCCGTAGGCATCTTTGGACAATAAACAAAAACATTGATCACACGGACAATGCACGCATGCACACCACTGATGTCCCTAGATCACACACACCACATCCACATCGCATTGGATTAGCCCAAGTCCAACATGCAGGACTTGGGAGCAGCAACGCCGGCGTCAAGGCCCCAATGATGTCGCTGTCCATTCACACACCATTCACACGTCATTCACACAGCCGTGGGGATAACTTCTCCACCACGGCCGAGGGTGACACCCCTTACTGGCAGGAGTGCCACCCCCTCACATTCACACACCATTCACACTGTCCCCTGCACTCCTGACCGTGTGCAGTTAAACTGAAATAAAAAACTCATAACCTGAGCATAAATTAAAAAAAACTCATAACCTGAGCATAAATTTAAAAAAAACTCATAACCTGAGCAAAAAATATAAAAAAAAAAAAAAACAAAAAAAAAAGCCCTCATCTGGGCTGACGGGGGCTTTTTCTTGTGGGCCCTCTCTGGCTCCTCAGCTGCCTGGAGGGAGTGGGTGGGGGGGCATCTGGAGGTGGCTGATCCCCGGGTGGGCCACTACTGGCAGGTGTTGGCTGCATGCCCTCCAAGGCCACGGCAATCCGGCTCAGATAATGATTGGTCTGGTCCTGCATCCTCAGCTGGCGGGTGACATTATGCCGCTGGTCACGCTGCCTCTGCCTCCCCTGTTCCCGGACGGCTGCAGTGAGGTGCCGAACATCAGCCTGCACCTCCCCCAGACTGGTCACTACTGCAGCGCAGTTGCAGCTGACGTCCTGCACAGCCAGGTTTTCCCAATGAAACCGGATAGGCACCTGCTTGACATCCTCCATCTTTTGTCCGCCTACAGACTTCAAACTACCTAATAAGATTTCTCAATATCTGTGAGCAATTTTGTGACTATGGTCATGTATGTTTGTAGATATTCTCCTTATGGACATTTTGTTTGGCTCCAAATAGTAAGTAGTCATCTCTAATATTATATGACAGCTTAGAAACTAATTTGGACAGTAATTTTGTAGAAAGTTGGTGGTCTGTATTTAACCACTTCAATACCAGGCACTTTCACCTCTTCCTGCCCAGGACAATTTTGAGCTTTCAGCGCTTTAAGGCCTCGTACACACGATCAAATCTGTCCGCTGGAAACGGTCCGCTGGACCGTTTCAGCAGACAGATTCGATCGTGTGTACGGCCGAGCCGACGGATTTGGCCACCCAACAGATTTCAAAGCATGCTTTGAAATCTATCGGGTGGGAATCCGTCCGCCCGACATGTCTGCTGGTTAGTACACTTACCAGCAGACATGTCGTCCCGCACCGCCGCCGCACCGCCGCCGAATGGATTCGGCGCATGCGCGGAAGTGCTTTACTTCCTGGTGCGGTGACGTGGCGGCGTCAACGTCACCGCCACGTCACCGACACGTCAGCGCGCTCTCTGCTGGCGGGGATTTTGGTTTGCTTGTGTGTACACGCGAGCAAACCAAAATCCCAGCAGACAGATTTGTTCAAATCTGTCGGACGGACAGATTTGAACAAATCTGTCTGCTCGTGTGTACGAGGCCTTACACTTTGAATGACAATTGCGTGCTCATGCAACACTTTATCCAAACTAAATGTTTATATTTTTTTTTTCCACAAATAGAGCTTTCTTTTGGTGGTATTTTATGACCTCTGGGGTTTTTATTTTTTTCTAAACAAACTAAAAAAGTCTAAAATTTTTGAAAACATTTCTTAATTTCTTTTATTAAAAAAGTTTTTCTCCTTCACTGATGGGCACTGATGAGGTGGCACTCCCATTCACCAATGGGCACCGATGAGGCTCCATCAATGGCCACTAATAAGGTGGCACTAATGGGCACTGATGAGGAGGCACTGATATGTAGAATTGATGGGTACTGATATGCAGCACTGATGGGCACCGATAGGGCGCACTGATATTCAGAACTGATGGGCACTGACAGGCGGCACTGACAGGCAGCAATGATGGGTACTGACAGGTGGTATTCAAGGGCACTGGTAGGTGACACCGATTGGCACTGATAGGCAGCACTGATTGGCACTGACAGGTGGCATTGATGGACACTAATAGATGGCACTGATTGGGCAGGTACTGACAGGTGTTAATGCTGGACACTGATTGGCACTGATTTGCACTGTGGTGGGCACTGGTTGGCACTTTATTGGGCACTGACAGGCACTGACTGTCAGCTACTGGGCACAGATTGGCAGCTGATGGGTACATTTGATGGGGGTTTTGCTGATAATCAATGTGCTCATTATTAGCACAGACCCCCTCTGACAGGGAGAGCCGCCTATCGGCTCTCCCTGTCAGCACGAACTGAGGAATGATGTTTACTGGCACTTCCTAGTTCACGCGATGATCAGCTTTGATTGGTCCCAGCTGATCACATGGTAAGAAGCCTCTGTCAGAGGCTGTGTACCACGATTGGAGATGCCGATTGGAGACTGACACGCTGCATTCGCGATCAACGCTCTTTGCTCTCCCACAGGCATGTTATCCTGCTGGACATCATATGATGCCCAGTCAGGATAACAGAACCACTTTCCGGCCGTCAATCTGCTTTAGGCCGGGCAGGAAGTGGTTAAACACATAAGACATATGGTTTGGCAATACTCTCTGTTACAGCTATATTATATTTAAGGGATTCTGTGGATATCAATAGAGCATAATGGTCTCTAGTGATGGCGTGAACATAACATTTTCCATTCGCTAACGGCGAACGCAAACTTCCGCAAATGTTCGCGAACCGGCAAACCGGGCAAAACCACCATAGACTTCAATGGGCAGGCAAATTTTAAAACCCACAGGGACTCTTTCTGGCCACAATAGTGATGGAAAAGTTGTTTCAAGGGTACTAATACCTGGACTGTGGCATGCCGGAGGGAGATCCATAGCAAAAAATTACGTAGTTGACACAGAGTCGGGTTTTAATCCATAAAGGGCATAAATCACCTAACATTCCTAAATTGTTTTAACCAGTTAAGGACCGCCGCATGTACATTTACGTCGGCAGAATGGCACCGACAGGCACATCAACGTATATATACGTTGGTGCCTTGAGGGGGTTCGGGGGTCCGATCGGACCCCCCCTCGTACATGCGGCGGTTCCTTTAGCTCCGGGAGCGATCCGGGATGAGGGGGCGGCTACTCGTTTTCAGCCACCCCCTCGCGATCGCTCCCAGCCAATGCGCGCGCCCGCCTGCCTCTTCCTGTGCTAAGTGTAAACACAGGAAGAGGGAAGTGCTGTGTTCCTCCTCGTGTCGGTCTTTTCGTCCAACGCTGAGGAGAGAACACATCACACAGTAAGTTGCACCAAGCATCACACTGACACAGGTACACATAGGCACACTTAACCCCTTCCTGTCACCGCCGATCGCCCCCCCCCCAGTCCACTGTAACATTGTGTCACTGAATGCAGTTATCATTTATTTCTGATAACTGCATTTAGTGTCAGTGTTACAGTAAAAAGTGTCAGGGCAGTTAGTCTTAGCCCCCTTTAGGTCTAGGGTAGCCCCCTACGCCCCCCTAATAAAGGTTTAACCCCTTGATCACTGCCCTAGTTAACCCTTTCACCCCCTATTGCCAGTGTCACTAAGCGATCGATTTTCTGATCGCTGTATTAGTGTCACTGTTGCCGCTAGGCAGTTAGTTTTTTTTGAGGTTCGCCGCCAGGTTTATATAGCGCTAGGTACCCCCATAAATAAAGTTTTTAACCCCTGATTGCCCCTAGAGTTAACCCTTTCACCAGTGATCACCATATAAGTGTCACTGGTGACGCAGGTTAGCCAGTTAGTTATTTAGGTTTTTAGAAAGCGTTAGGTACCCCCATATATTACCATACAAAGGTTTTAACCCCCTGATTGCCCCTTAGTTAACCCTTTCACCAGTGATCACCGTATAAGTGTTACGGTTGACGCTGGTTAGTTAGTTTGCTGTTTATAGCATCAGCACACCCGCCGTATATTACCCAATAAAGGTTTAACCCCCTGATCGCCCGGCGGGTGATTTAAATTAAATTTTAGCGCCAGTTAGGGTGTGCATCGCCCCAGGCAGTGTTCGGTTAGTGCCAGTAACGCTTACACCCACTCGCAAAGCATACACCCCCCTTAGTGGTATAGTATCTGAACAGATCTATACCTGATCTGATCAGATCTATACTAGCGTACCCAGCAGTTTAGGGTACCCAAAAACGCATTGTTAGCGGAATCAGTCCAGATACCCGCTAGCACTTGCGTTTTGCCCCTCTGCCCAGCCCAACCCACCCAAGTGCAGTATCGATCGATCACTGTCACTTCAAAAACACATCACACACAACTGCAGCGTTCGCAGAGACAGGCCTGATCCCTGCGATCGCCAACAGTTTTTTTGAAGCGTTTTCTACATTTGCCTTTCTATAGCCAGGTGCTTTTTTTACCCGTGAATCATCACCAGTCTACAACTAAATTTAGAGCCCAAAATGGCAAAGCGGATGTACACTGGTGAAGAGGCTGTTAGGATCATGTGCATGTCGTCAGATGATGATGAGGAGGTCACGCATCTGACAGATTCGGGCTCAGAATATGATCCTGTTTACGACAGCGGCTCCATGTCAGATAGCTCGGATGACGGAGTAGTGGTCCCTGCTAAGGCCAGGCGCACCCGACCCTGTTCTAAGATTGTTGAGGAGCAAGAACCGCAGGACCCTTGTATGGAGCAGAGAGCGAGTACTAGCGCCGCTATTCCTTTTGGTGGATTGGCAAGCACCAGCGGCCTAGTACACCCTGGTCGTTCATCCAGCACTGCAGTAACACTTGGTGACGTGGCGAGTCCCATAAGTGCAGTTCAAGCTGGCGAGGTGGCAAGCACAAGTAGTGACCCGCTGCCACCAAGAAGAAAACAAAGACAGGCCCGTCGTGCCCATAGTGCCCTTCCTGCAGAATTCGCCTATCCTGATTGGGTCCCCACCACTTCTGCAGCACCCGTACTTCCCCCATTCACTGGCAAACCCGGAATTCAGGTGGATACAGCGAATTTTATGCCACTTGATTTTTATTCGCTGTATTTCACAGAAGATCTCTATAGATCTATTGTGGACCAGACTAATTTATATGCTGGTACCTACATCGCCGCTAATCCCCAGACCCTCCTTGCCAAAGAATGGAGACCTCTTACGGTTTCCGAATTTAAGTCCTTTGTGGGCCTTACCCTCAATATGGGCATACATACATTTCCTCAATTGCGCATGTATTGGTCCACAGAGCCAATTGACCAAATGCCCATATTCTCTGTTCACATGGCCAGGAAACGATACGAGGCGATCCTGCGGTTCCTGCATTTCAGCGACAATGCACTCTGTCGTCCACGTGGAGACCCTGAATTTGACCGGCTCTACAAAATTCGGCCCCTCATAAACCATTTCAACGAACGTTATGCAGCCTTGTTTAATCCCCAGCAAGTTGTCTGCGTTGACGAGTCCCTGGTTAAATTTGCTGGCCGCTTGTCTTTCAAGCAGTTCCTTCCCAGCAAGCGTGCCAGATACGGGGTCAAGCTCTATAAGCTCTGTGACAGGGCAACAGGCTACACATGGAGCTTTAGGATTTATGAGGGCAAAGATAGTCACGTAGAGCCGGAAGGATGCCCAGATTACATGGGGAGCGCTGGCAAGATTGTCTGGGACTTGGTGTCACCCTTATTCGGAAAGGGGTACCACTTGTATGTGGACAATTATTACAGCAGCGTGCCACTTTTTAGTCACTTGTTTGATCATCAGATTGGAGCATGTGGCACCGTGCGACCTAATCGCCGGGGCTTTCCCCAGCGGCTTGTAGATGCCCGTATAAAGCTGGGGGCGAGAGCCTGCTGCAGATGTAATAATTTGCTCGCTGTGAAGTGGCGGGACAATAAGAATGTTTTCCTTCTTACCACCCTTCACGCAGACACGACAGTACAAATTCGTACGGCGACTGGTGTTGTGGAGAAACCCCTCTGTGTCCACGAATATAACCAAAATATGGGAGGGGTGGACCTCAACGACCAGTTGATGGCGCCGTATCATATTGCCCGTAAATCGAGACGCTGGTACAAAAAAGTGTCTCTACATTTATTCCAATTGACTTTGCTGAATGCTTTTGTCTTATACAAAACTTCAGGACAGAATGTATCCTTCCTCCAATTCCAGAAGGATATCATCAACGGACTCCTGTATCCAGGCGGTTCTGTACCTCACCATCTCCTACCAAATGCAGTAAGCCGACTGCATGAGAGGCATTTTATATATGCCCTCGAGAGTACCCCTACCCAACGAGCCCCCCAAAGAAGATGTCGTGTCTGTAGCAAGCGCGGATTTAGGTGTGACACCCGTTATTTTTGTCCCCGATGTCCTGACGATCCTGGTCTTTGTATTGGTAAATGTTTTGAACGCTTCCACACAATAGTGAAGTATTAGCGTAGGGCAAAACATATCACAGGCTAGGCACACGTACAAAGGGTCTCCCAAGATGCCATCGCATTTTGAGAGACCCAAACCTGGAACCGAAAAGTTGAACAGTTACAGTTACAAAAAAAAGTGTAAAAAAAAAAAAAAAAAAGTAAAAAGTAAAAAAACACAAAAAAAATATAAAATAAAAAAAACAAAAATAGTTGTCGTTTTTATTGTTCTCTCCCTCTCTATTCTCTCTCTATTGTTCTGCTCTTTTTTACTCTATTTTATTCTGCAAAGTTTTATTGTTATGTTTTTTCATGCTTGCTTTTCAGGTAAGTAATTTACTTTACTGTTTTCAGGTACGCCATTTAGCTGTTGAAAAATGTTTTATTTTTTACTATGTTTTTTTTATTGGTATTTGCTTTGCAGGTATGGTATGATCTTACTGTTATACTGTAATGTTACTTTGTTTTAATGTTAACCATCATTTGCTTAGCAGGTACGCCATTCAGTTGCAGCGCGGATTTATTTAGCGTGACAGCAACAGCGTTTGCTCCCACGATATATATAAAGCTGCGACTCCAACGCTGTAGGAGGTGATTTCACCACCACAGTCCAAAAAAGAGCATATATGCCGAAGCATGGGGGCATTAGGGGCGGAGGAGCGATTTTGCTCCTAATGCCGCGTACATACGGTTGACCCACCTACGGAGGCCTTACCCGTGGAAAAGTCTGACCATGTGTACACGGCATAGAAAAGTCCGACCGTGTGTACGCGGCATAGAAAAGTCCGACCGTGTGTACGCGGCATAACTTTTTTTGCGGGAGGATGCCCCCATGCTTCGGCATATATAAATTCACTCCTCACTACCTATCACAGTTTCGAAGGCCATAAAATGTCAAAATAGTACAAAAAAAAAACAAATGACCCCATTTTGGAAAGTAGACACCCCAAGGAAACTACTGAGAGGCATGTTGAGTCCATAGATTTTTTTTTTTTGTCCAAAGTGATTGAATAATGACAAAAAAATAAATCAAAAATCAAAAATTTGTCACTAAATGATATATTGCTCACACATGCCATGGTTATATGTGGAGTTGCACCCTAAAATACATTCTGCTGCTTCTCCTGAGTACGGGGATACCACATGTTTGGGACTTTTTGGGAGCCTAGCCGCGTACGGGACCCCGAAAACCAAGCACCGGCTTCAGCATTTCTAAGGACGCAAATTTTTGATTTCACTCCGAACTACCTATCACAGTTTCGAAGGCCATAAAATGCCAAAATGGCACAAAACCCCCCCAAATGACCCCATTTTGGAAAGTAGACACCCCAAGCTATTTGTTGAGAGGCATATTGAGTCCATGGAATATTTTTTTTTTTGCCCCAAGTGATTGAATAATGACCAAAAAAAAAATAAAAAAAAAAATGTACAAAACATTGTCACTAAATGATATATTTCTCACACATGCCATGGTTATATGTGGAATTGCACCCCAAAATACATTCTGCTGCTTCTCCTGAGTACGGGGATACCACATGTGTGGGACTTTTTGGGAGCCTAGCCGCGTATGAGACCCCGAAAACCAATCACCGCCTTCAAGATTTCTAAGGACATACATTTTTGATTTCACTCACACAAATCTTGAAGGCAGTGCTTGGATTTTGGGGCCCCGTACGCGGCTAGGCTCCCAAAAAGTCCCACACATGTGGTATCCCTGTACTCAGGAGAAGCAGCAGAATGTATTTTGGGGTGCAATTCCACATATGCCCATGGCATGTGTGAGAAATATATCATTTAGTGACAAAGTTTTGTAATTTTTTTTTTGGTCATTATTCAATGACTTGGGACCAAAAAAAAAAATATTCCATGGACTCAACATGCCTCTCAGCAAATAGCTTGGGGTGTCTTCTTTCCAAAATGGGGTCATTTGGGGGGGTTGTGTGCCATCTTGGCATTTTATGGCCTTCAAAACTGTGATAGGTAGTGAGAAGTGAAATCAAAAATGTATGCCCTTAGAAAGCCTGAGGCGGTGATTGGATTTCGGGGCCCCGTACGCGGCTAGGCACCCAAAAAGTCCCACACATGTGGTATCCCCGTACTCAGGAGAAGCAGCAGAATGTATTTTGGGGTGCAATTCCACATATGCCCATGGCATGTGTGAGAAATATATCATTTAGTGACAAAGTTTTGTAATTTTTTTTTTTTGGTCATTATTCAATGACTTGGGACCAAAAAAAAAAAATATTCCATGGACTCAACATGCCTCTCAGCAAATAGCTTGGGGTGTCTTCTTTCCAAAATGGGGTCATTTGGGGGGGTTGTGTGCCATCTTGGCATTTTATGGCCTTCAAAACTGTGATAGGTAGTGAGGAGTGAAATCAAAAATGTATGCCCTTAGAAAGCCTGAGGCGGTGATTGGTTTTCGGGGCCCTGTACGCGGCTAGGCTCCCAAAAAGTCCCACACATGTGGTATCCCCGTACTCAGGAGAAGCAGCAGAATGTATTTTGGGGTGCAATTCCACATATGCCCATGGCATGTGTGAGAAATATATCATTTAGTGACAAAGTTTTGTAATTTTTTTTTTTTGGTCATTATTCAATGACTTGGGACCAAAAAAAAAAATATTCAATGGACTCAACATGCCTCTTAGCAGTTTCCTTGGGGTGTCTACTTTCCAAAATGGGGTCATTTGGGGGGGTTTTGTGCTATTTTGGCATTTTATGGCCTTCAAAACTGTGATAGGTAGTGAGGAGTGAAATCAAAAATTTGCGCCCTTAGAAATGCTGAAGGCGGTGCTTGGTTTTTGGGGTCCCGTATGCGGCTAAGCTCCCAAAAAGTCCCAAACATGTGGTATCCCCATACTCAGGAGAAGCAGCAGAATGTATTTTGGGGTGCAATTCCACATATAACCATGGCATGTGTGAGCAATATATCATTTAGTGACAACTTTTTGTAAACATTTTTTATTTTAATTTTTTTTGTCATTATTCAATCACTTGGGACCAAAAAAAAAAATATTCAATGGACTCAACATGCCTCTCAGCAGTTTCCTTGGGGTGTCTACTTTCCAAAATGGGGTCATTTGGGGGGGGTTTGTACTGCCCTGCCATTTTAGCACCTCAAGAAATGAGATGGGCAGTCATAAAATAAAAGCTGTGTAAATTCCAGAAAATGTACCCTAGTTTGTAGACGCTATAACTTTTGCGAAAACCAATAAATATACGCTTATTGCGATTTTTTTTACTAAAGACATGTGGCTGAATACATTTTGGCCTAAATGTTTGACTAAAATTTAGTTTATTCGATATTTTTTACTTGTTGTTATAAGAAAAATCTTTTTTTTTCAAAATTTTCGGTCTTTTTCCGTTTATATCGCAAAAAATAAAAATCGCAGAGGCAATCAAATACCATCAAAAGAAAGCTCTATTTGTGGGAAGAAAAGGACGCAAATTTCGTTTCGGTAGAACATTGCATGACCGCGCAATTACCAGTTAAAGCAGCGCACTGACAAATTGTAAAAAGACCTTGGGTCTTTAGCCTGCATATTGGTCCGGGTCTTAAGTGGTTAATAACGTGCTTTAAAACATCAGGTATGATGTTGTATCAATCAGGTAGTGTAAGGGTTACGCCCGTTTCACAGTGACAGACCAAACTCTGACAGACCAAACTCCCCATTTAACGCACGGCAAACAACCGCAAACAGTTCATTTGCTAATGTGGGGTGGTTTATGGGGGGGGGGGTCCTGTACTAATGGATTTATATAATGTATTGCTGGGATTTGTTATTCTTCTATATCTGCTGGTATTCTGCATTGTGTTTTATATAATGAATTATTGCTGGGATTTGTAGTTCTCTGTAACTGCTGGTATTCTGCATTGCGTTTTATATAATGTATTGCTGGGATTTGTTGTTCCTCCATATCTGCTGGTATTCTCCATTGCATTTTATATAATGTATTGCTGGGACTTGTAGTTCCTCTAAAACTGGTCAGTGGTAATCTACATTGCGCAGTATAATCATTATACAGCACAATGGAGAATACCATCAGCTATAGAGGACTACAAATCCCAGCAATAGTACATTATATACAATGCAATGGAGAATACCAGCAGTTACAGAGGAACAACAAATCCCAGCAATAGTACATTATATACAATGCAATGCAGAATAACGCCATCTATGCTATCTTTCTCTGTAAAAGTTAATTGATCACTTTAAGCACCATAACTAGAGCTGAGCGGACACCTGGATGTTCGGGTTCAGCCGAACTTCGGAAAAAAGTCTGGGTCAAGTTCTGGAACCCGAACCCCATTGAAGTCAAAGGGGACCCACATTTTGGACTACTAAAATGTCTCTAAAAAAAGAAGGGAAAGGGCTAGAGGGCTGCAAATGGCAGCAAAATTGGTTGGTAAGAGCATGGCAAGTACTCTGCAATCAAATGTGGATAGGTAAATAACTTAAAATAACATAAGATACATTAAAAAAAATCTTGACAAGCAGGAACCTTCCCCAATGATGGGACACTGTTACTCCCACTGACAAAAATGATGGGGCACTATTTCTCCAAATGATACCAATGATGGGACACTATTTCTCCCACTGACACAAATGATGGGAAACTTTTCCTCCCAATGATACCAATGATGGGAGACTATTCCTTCCACTGATACCAATGATGTGGCACTATTTCTCCCACTGACACACATGATGGGGCACTATTCCTCCCAATGATACCAATAATGGGGCACGATTTCTCCCACTGACACACTTAATGGTACACTATTCCTCCCAATGATACCAATGATGGGAGACTATTCCTTTCATTGATACCAATGATGCAGCACTATTTCTCCCACTGACACAAATGATTGGACACGAATCCTCCCAATGATACTAATGATGAGGCACTATTTCTCCCACTGACACAAATGATGGGGCACTATTCCTCCCAATGCTACCATGATGGGGCACTATTTCTCCCACTGACACAAATGATGGGGCACTATTCCTCCCAATGATACCAATGATGGGGCACTATTTCTTCCACTGACACAAATGATGTGACACTGTTCCTGCCAATGATACCAATGATGGGACACTATTCTGGTGTAATTAGATTTGTGAAGTAGGACTGACTCCTAATTATCTCCCTATAAGCACAATCAGGAACCTTTCCCTACAGTAGATAATGCAGAGTATGTTACAGGAACATATGCAATGCTGATGCAATATGCAGAGTATCTGACCAGAACATATGCAATGCTGGTGCAATATGCAGAGTATCTGACAGTAACATATGCAATGCTGGTGCAATATGCAGAGTATGTCACAGGAACATATGCAATGCTGGTGCAATATGCAGAGTATCTGACAGGAACATATAAAATGCTGGTGCAATATGCAGAGTATGTCACAGGAACATATGCAATGCTGGTGCTATATGCAGAGTATGTCACAGGAACATATGCAATGCTGGTGCAATATGCAAAGTATCTGACAGGAACATATGCAATGCTGCTGCAATATGCAGAGTATGTCACAGGAACATATGCAATGCTGGTGCAATATGCAGAGTATTTCACAGGAACATATGCAATGCGGCTTCAATTAGGTTTGTGAAGTAGGACTGACTCCTATATATTACTCTGCCTATAAGCACAATCAGGAACCTTCACCCTAAATCATCTCATGCAGATTATCTGACAGGAAAATATGCAGTGCAGCTGCAATTAGGTTTGTGAAGTAGGACAGACTCCTATCTAATTCTCTCCTATAAGAACATCAGGAACCTTTCCCTACAGTACCTAATGCTATGTAGATCGCTGAGTATTGTAATTCAATTTCTGAAGCAATTTCTGAAGTCCCTGAGAAATCTCTAGGCTGGCGTATGGAGCTCAGACAGCGCTAGATGATAGTGATAATCCCTTCCTGAGACCCACGAAGACACCTGCAAACACTGCAGTCTGCATCGGCTGGAATGCCAATCAATTGTAGACTCTGGACCGGCGCCAAAAAAGGATCTCGGGCAACAGTGAGTAATAGTCGGGCGTCAGCAGCAATCAGCGTTCAGCGTTGCATATTCAGTCTATTCATTCTGCTAACAGCGTTGCATATTCAGTCTATTCATTCTGCTAATAGCAGGGAGACACAGAGCTTGTGGTGCATGTGCACATCTCAGCAGCAGCAGCTCATTGTTAACTCTACTACTATCAATCGATTCAGATCTCCCCCCATATACATGGAAATGGGAAAAAAGACCTCCAAGAGATTGTAACTTTATCGGATTGGCAAAAAAGCTTTATTAGAGGTGTCCCTCTACTATCCATCAAATTAACCAGGATATATCTGATATCTGTTCCATATCTGGTGGGAGTGTCTCCCGGTGAGAGGGTTTTGGAAACATATCTTTGACTTATATGAAAAACGAGTGGATATAACTATCCACGTATCACCCAGAGTGGCTTTCTTAACCAATATTCCAGGTTCTTAAACCACTTCAATGCAGGGCTTTTATACCACCTCCATACCGAGCCTATTCTGGCACTTCTCTCCTACATGTACAAATAATATTTTTTTTGCTAGAAAATTACACAGTACCCCCAAACATTATATGTTTTTTTTTAGCAGACACCCTAGGGAAATAAACGATGGTAATTGAAAAGTTTTATCTTTCACGGTATTTGCACAATAATTTTTCAAACGCCTTTTTTGGGGAAAAAATTTGTTTCATGAAAAAAAAAAAAATAACAAAACAGTAAAGTTAGGCCAATTTTTTTGTAAAATATGAAAGATTATGTCACACTGAGTAAATAGATACCTAACATGTCACACTTTAAAATTGCGCACACTCATGGAATGGAACCAAACTTCGGTACTTAACCACTTAATCACCGCCCTATAGCCGAAATACGGCTATAGGGCGGTTCCTGTACTCTAACAGGACGTCCATGGACGTCCTCCGTTAGAGTCAGGTGTGCGCGCCCAACCGGGCGCGCACACGCGATCACCGGTGCTCACCGGGTCCACGGGACCCGCAGCACCGATGATCGCGGTAAGGAGCCAATGGCGGCGGCTCCTTACCACGTGATCGCGCCGTCCAATGACGGCGTGACCACGTGTGTAAACAAATCTGACGTGCGTCAGATCCGCGCGCCCGAGCGGGCGCGCACACGCGGTCACGGCGCTCGGCGGGTCCACGGGACCCGCAGCGTCAGTGATCTCGGTAAGGAGCCAATGGTGGCGGCTCCTTACCACGTGATCGCGCCGTCCAATGACGGCGTGATCACATGTAAACAAACCGCGTCACTTGCTGACGCCGGTTCTTCCCTCCTCTCGCTGTACCGATCGGTACAGCGTGAGAGGAGAGCGCGGATGGCTGCAGCAGTGTGGGATGGATCTGTGACTATTGCAGTCACAGATCCATCCATCCCTGCTCAGCCATCCCTGCATTAACTCCTTCCTTCCCTGCGCAAAACTCTGCATACCCCCCCCAATACTCTGCATACCCCCCCCAATACTCTGCATAACCCCCCCCAATACTCTGCATACCCCCCCAATACTCTGCATACCCCCCCCAATACTCTGCATACCCCCCCCAATACTCTGCATACTCCTCAATACTCTGCATACCCCCAATACTCCTCAATACTCTGCAATACCCCACAATACTCCGCAATACTCCGCAGTACCCCGCAATACTCCGCA
This sequence comes from Rana kukunoris, assembly GCA_029574335.1. Lineage (NCBI taxonomy): Eukaryota > Metazoa > Chordata > Amphibia > Anura > Ranidae > Rana > Rana kukunoris. The sequence continues at coordinate 46,745 of JAJQKJ010000202.1, forward strand.
GTACCCCGCAATACTCCGCAGTACCCCGCAATACTCTGCAATACCCCGCAATACTCCGCAGTACCCCGCAATACTCCGCAGTACCCCGCAATACTCTGCAATACCCCGCAATACTCCGCAGTACCCCGCAATACTCCGCAATACTCCGCAATACCCCGCAATACTCCGCAGTACCCCGCAATACTCCGCAGTACCCCGCAATACTCCGCAATACCCCGCAGTACCCCGCACAATACTCCCGCACAATACTCTGCAGTACCCCGCAATACTCCGCAGTACCCCGCAATACTCCGCAATACCCCGCAGTACCCCGCACAATACTCCCGCACAATACTCCCGCACAATACTCCCGCACAATACTCTGCAGTACCCCCGCGCAATACTCCCCCGCGCAATACTCCCCCGCGCAATACTCCCCCGCGCAATACTCTGCAATCGTTTTTTTTTTTAGGCTTCCCAGCCTAGAGGGGAGATGTGGGGTCTTATTGACCCCATATCTCACTGTAAAGAGGACCTGTCATGCTATATTCCTATTACAAGGGATGTTTACATTCCTTGTAATAGGAATAAAAGTAACCAAAACATTTATTTTTGGGGAAAAAGGTGTCAAACTAAAATAAATAAAGTAAAATGAACAATAAAAAAAAAAAAAAAAAATTACAGCGCCCCTGTACCCGTGTGCTCGTATACAGACGCGACCGCACACGTAAGTCCCGCCCACATATGAAAACGGTGTTCAAACCACACATGTGAGGTATCGCTGCGAACGTTAGAGCGAGAGCAATAATTTTGGCCCTAGACCTCCTCTCCAACTAAAAAGATGTAACCAGGAAAAACATTTAAAGCGTCGCCTATGGGGATTTTTAAGTCGCGTAGTTTGGCGCCATTCCACAAGCGTGTGCAATATTGAAGGGTGACATGTTGGGTATCTATTTACTCGGCGTAACTTCATCTTTCATATTATGCAAAAACATTGGGCTAACTTTACTGTTTTTTTTTTTTTTTTAAGCACAAAACTGTTTTGTTTCCAAAAAAAAACGCGTTCGAAAAATTGCTGTGCAAATACAATGCAAGATAAAAAGTTGTAACGGCCGCCATTGTATTCTCTAGGGTCTTTGCTAAAAAAGCATATATAATGTTTTGGGGTTCTATGTAATTTTCTAGCAAATAAATGATGATTTTTCCATGTAGGAGAGAAATGTCAGAATTGGCCTGGGTGTTCCAGAACGCCTGATGGCGTTCCCTGCATATTGGGCCTCTGTATGTGGCCACGCTGTGTAAAAGTCTCACACATGGGGTATCGCCATACTCGGGAGGAATAGCAGAATGTGTTTTGGGGTGTAATTTGTGGTATGCATATGCTGTGTGTGAGAAATAACCTAATAATATGAACATTTTGTGAAAAAAAAATTAAAATAAAAAAATCTTGATTTTGCAAAGAATTGTGGGGAAAAAATGACAACTTCAAAAAACTCACGATGCCTCTTTCTGAATACCTTGGAATGTCTTCTTTCCAAAAAGGGGTCATTTGGGGGGTATTTGTACTTTTCTGGCATGTTAGGGTCTCAAGAAATGAGAGAGGCTGTCAGTACATCAGATGTGATCAAATTGATCAATTTTCAGTAATTGGTACCATAGCTTGTAGACCCCATAACTTTCACCCAGACTAAATATTATCCAATTTTTTTTTTTTTGTTACCAAAGATATGTAGCAGTATACATTTTAGGCCAAATTTATGAAGAAAAATTACTTTTTTGCAAAATTTTATAATAGAAATGAAGAAAAATTCATTTTTTTACAAAATTTACGTTCTTTTTTCATTTATAGCGAAAAAAATAAAAACCGCAGAGGTGATCAAATACCACCAAAAGAAAGCTCTATTTGTGGGAAAAAAAGGACAAAAATTTCATTTGGTTAGAGTGTTGTATGACTGAGTTATTGCCATTCAAACTGTGAGAGCACCGAAAGCTGAAAATTGGTCTGGTTATTAAGGGGGTTTAAGTGCCCAGTGGTCAAGTGGTTAAAAATCTCCATAGGCAACGCTTTGAAATTTTTTACAGGTTACCAGTTTAGATTTACAGAGGAGATCTAGTGCTAGAATTGTTGCTGGCACTCTAACGCACGCAGCAATACCTCACATGTGTGGTTTAAACGGCGTTTACATATGTCGGCGGGATATGGAAGTGGTAGTGCAGCGCTTATAAACAATAAAGAGTGGAACTTGTTGCAAACTTGTTTATGGCCAAGTGGGAAGGGGGTTGTCGTCTATGCACAGGATCATCCATCCTTGGTCCTTTGGGCCCATTACATAGACGACATCCTCCTCCTATGGAATGGCAGTCCTGACTCATTGAAGTTATTTTTTGAAAACCCCAATCTTAATGATAGAGGAATTTCCTTGACTTTTGAGTGCAGTTACAGTAAAATCCATTTCCTCGATCTAGAAATCGAGTTGGTTGATCGTGTGTGTTCAAGTTTCAGACTTACTTCAAACCGACCGATCGGAACGCCTTCTTCCCTACGGATAGCTGCCATCATGGTTCATGGCTCCGGTCTGTCCCAAGGAGCCAGTTCCTTAGATCATGTAGGAACTGTACAGACAACACCACTACTTACCTCCAACAAGCAGCCACACTAAAACAAAGGTTTTTGGATAAGGGTTACGTAGCAGATGAGTTAGACCATGAAATGCAGAGAGTTCTGTCTTTGGACAGATCATCCCTCATTTCAATCAAACCCAAACGCCCCGTGGATGATGGCTTTAAATTTGCCTTAATGACATCATATTCCATCCAACACAGCCAGTAAAGAACATCATTGACAGACATTGGGACATCCTCCGAAATGATAGTGTCCTTAACCCTCTACTTCCTGAACGGGCAAAAGTAATCTTTAGGGACGCCCCCTCACTGCAGAGTCGAATAGCCCCCAACATTATCAATCCCCCAGTAAAAAAACTCCTTTTTCCAAGATCTAGTGGGCTTTTCCCATTCAAAAAATGCAAGGTGTGCCAACACAATGCACTGGGGAGACATAGAATAACGCAATTTAGATCTACTGTGACCAACAAACAGTATGAGATTAAACAATTTTGTACTTGTGAAACAAAGTACATTGTTTATCTCATTACTTGTACTTGTGGTAAGCAATATGTTGGTCGCGCGATCCGCACTTTTTTGATCCGTGTCGGTGAACATATTGCCCTTATCAAAAGTGGCGATACCAACCATACGGTCCCTCGTCATTTCAAACAATATAATAACAGAGATCCCACTGGTACTCAGTTTACAATCATTGATCGGTATATACCCCCCCTGCAGAGGCGGGGCTAAGACCAGAGGAGTTTCATGTCTTGAAACATTTTGGATATATGAACTCCCAGTCTTATTGCCCATCAGGCATGAACATTGAATGGGACATTTTCATTTATTGATAAGGCCTGATTGGGCGAATGTTTGTATTATATATGGTGGTGTTCCCTTTATTTATTAATTGTGGGGTTTTTTTCAGATCGATAATTGTCTTCACGTATTTTTGATTGTTATATTTTTATTAATGTATGATCTTATTATACGTCATGAGTGTGAGTTCAATTCACAATCTGGAATGCTCGCATTTTTACTTGGATCTTTTACTTAATGTTTTGTGAATAATTTTTACGATACAATTTATTTTATTTTATTTATTTAATATTTTTTTTAAACAAAAGCGGTATTATTACAGGCCCTTTTTTTATCCATTTGACAGGGTGACTTCATTACATTTCCTGGCCAGTACATTCTTTTTTTTAAATAAGATTGTTACATTTGCTAATTTTTGGTCCGGTATTATTTTTTGTTGTGCCAGTTCTTTTTTTAATGTATAAATGTCCCCTAACTTTCACAATTATGTTAGGTATATGGTTGGACTCCTACCCTGACTCGAGACCTTTTTTGCAAGTATGCGCTTAGTCTATTTCTCGTGGTGTCGCCGCGCGATTTAGACTTTGTGAATGAATTCTGCACCACTAGTTTAAGCCTACCGGCTTACTTGATATAATGCGGAAGTAATATCCAAACGTGGAGCGCAGGTGGTCCCCTCTGTTTGGTTATAGCTCTAGATGCAGACCTGGAAGCGCTTTTCATTGGCACCTGGGTGGAGTGCATATTAACATCAAAACGAGGCTTAGAGATGATCGAGCCTATTGGCCTACTAAAACGAGGCTTGGAGCGCATGCTCCGAAGGCCCCAACCGAGCCCATTGGCCTACTAAAACGAGGCTTGGAGCGCACGCTCTGAAGCCATCCGGGTTTATTTATATACCAGGCGGAGACTTGGAGCGCATGCTCTGAGGTCTCTGATCAAGTCTATTGGTCTATCAAAATGAGGCTTGGAGCGCACGCTCCGACGGCATCTTGCCCCAACCAGGAAGTGTGTGTTCTCAGCGTTTTGTTTCAGATGGTGAGTTTAACTCTCATTAGGGGGCATTTACTGTATAAATTTGAGTTGCCCACAATGGATAGTCATCCTTTGAGAACGTGTATTAACACGAAACACGTCAGGAACGATTTCACTGTGGCTACCACTGTTTTATATATGCACTGTCTCTTCAGGAACCGTGTAAGTGCATTACCTTATTAAAGTTATTATACTTTTACGGTGTCACACTATGGTCCTTCCTCTTCTCCTTTGCATATTACTTTGAATTTTCAAATGGAGGATCATTTTCCATTTCCTATGAGCCATTATCTTTCCAATCCACTTGGAGTGATTCCCAGCAATACCGCTATCTGCAGACTCCATGCTCTTGAGGAGATCCTGCTATCTGTGGATGCCATGTTCCTGAGGAGATCCTGCACCACGTACTTAGCGAACAACCTAGCCTGTTTGACTCTTGAAATACATTTTTTTTTGAGTCCACAACCTCAGGTAAGCCTGCATTTTTACTGGTGTCGGGACATCTTTTCTACAGTTTGGAAATCAAGCTCCATCACTTCCCCTTCCCTTCACTGACTAGGAATTTTTATTGTCACCTGATGACTCTTCACCACAGGGTGTACTTGGACTGTATATACATCATTAGACCCATCGGTCACCTTTAGAGGTGAACACATGGAGGAGAGGCATCAATCAACATTGATCACTTGTCCACTACGGGAGGAGTTGTTGACCGCTGAACTTTGTGCCATCGAACCCCCTGGCTAGGGAGCAAGCCATCCGCGATCAGAAGGTCTCTAGTTGGGATCTTCCCCTCCGGTAAGGGACAGTGTATTCCATTGGTGGAGGTGTCTTGCCTATCTGTTTGCACTTTTCTGAGGTTCCTGTTTGTGATGTCACCATCTGCTTGAACATAAGGAATTTCTCTGCCAATTTATACCATCAGATGTTCTTCCACTTGAAATGATAGTTGGATGGACTGTATAGTATATGGCCCAGGGTTTCCATACGCTATCAAATTTTTCCAATACATTTTTGTCTAGCACTTCTAGTTTAGCATGTACGAATGAAAGATTCATTCTTTTTTCGGCTTCCGACAACAGTGATGCAGGTGATTTCCGTGCACTAGCTATTACCTGTTTCGCGGCTATCCTATACAAAAGAAATAACTTATGCTGATTCCGAGAAAGGGTTTCTGATTTAATGTTAAGTAAGGCCGTCATTGGATCTGATGATATAATACAGTCAAATATTTTAGAAGCGATTCTAAAAATCTGTTCCCAGAATTTGCTTACAAGTGGACACTGCCATCAGATGTGGATATATGTTCCTTTGTCTGGGCAACCGCGGAAACAGCGATCTGAACAGTTTGCTGAACATTTGGCTAATCTATTGGGAACCAGGTACCAACGAGAAAGCACTTTATATGATATTTCCATTGCCGATACATTTATAGATGAAGAGCTAGTATTAGACCAAATGCTTGCCCAGGTTTCGTTATTAATTTTACATTCCAGGTCTAATTCACATTTAGCAAAAAAAAAGAAGGTATTATGGTATTTGTTTTAGTGATCAATTGGGAATAAATTATTGAAATATGAACTTTGGCATGTGGATCTTTGAGACATATCCTTTCAAATTGGGTAATATTATTTAAATTATCGCTAAGGCTAAGGGAAGTTCCATAAACGTTTTTGATTTGAAGGTATCTGAAAATTTCTGTAATGGGGAGGCCGGACGCCTCACAAAGATCTGGAAAAGGTTGAATTGTAGTTGTTGATGCTATGTGATATAAACACGTAATACCAGCCCTGATCCAAGCCTTAAAAGTTCTTGGAAATACCCATGCTGGATAAAAGGTCGGATTTTTATAAAAGGAAAGAAGCGCAATGTGTGGGGTTGCAATCCATGGGAGGTTTTGTACCTATCCCATAATGGCAATGAGTGTTTTGAGATTGGATTTTTAATTTTTCTACGGTTTTGAGGGCTCAGCCAAAGGATATTATTAGTAGGAAGAGGGTCAAAGTCTATTGCCTCAATAAGTACCCACAATGGGGTTTCTGTGGTTGAGTGGTACTTTGATAGTTGCGTCCAGTCCACCCATCAATTTGGGTAGAATTAATGTTTTTTTAGGCAATCTGGGTTTTTTCTTCCCCCACGTGAACTGTGTTACTTTATGCTGGATCAATCTAAGAAAATAAGCAGGAATGTGAATTGGAAGGGTTCGAAATAGATATAAAAATTTGGGGAGTATAGCCATTTTTATTATGTTGATTTTCCCAAACCAGGAAATCGGTAAAGAAAAAGAAGACCAGTCGGATAACAATCTAGTAACACTTTTCAGTAAGGGAGGGTAGTTGGCGGTAAATAATTTGAAGGCATTAGCTGTAAGGTGTATACCCATATATGGTATACTACGGTCTATCCATTTAAAGGGCAGTGAGGACCGTAAATTTTGTTTCACTGTGTCACTGAGTAAAATATTCAGTGCCAGCAATTTTTGGTTATTAACTGCGAGGCCGGAAATGTGAGAGATTTCGTGAAGTACCCGCATTAGATTAGGTACCTGCGGTGAGGATAAAAATAAGAGTATATAATCCGAAAATAGACTTATTTTGTGGTGACATCCGCCTTATCCTTATCCTTTGTGCTAGAGGTTCGAGTATTAAAGCGAATAATAGCGGTGATAGAGGACACCCTTGACGAGTCCCTCTCTGTATATTACTCCATTTGTAATTTATACCTTATTTATTCTGTACAGAATGAGTTACCAATGTAATCGTATTGTTGTTTTACTTACAGTAACTTTACCACAATTCTAATGCATCACTGCACAGTGACTGGAATACTACTGTAAACTGTATTATCAATATTGTAGAAAATGGGAGACTTCCGGTTCCGGCACCACATGTAGTGGAAGCAAGCACTGGAGGCTCCGTGCGGTCCGCCAAGTAACCTGCCTACAAAGCCTTGGCACTGCCCCGGAATCCGGCGTCTCACTGCGCCCACACATCACCCTGGCTGCAGAGCATGGAGCGATACCTCACACAGCCGCGGACGCCCAGAGAGTCCGGCGCTACGGATGTCCCGGCCCTGTCCAACATGGCGGCCGCAACACAAGGTACCCCTCCTCTACAGGGCCCCCAGTCTCAGCTAGCGCATGGATGCCTCGACCAAGGCAACTTGCCTAATGAGGACATGAACACTTTGGCTTTCAGTAGCACTGAACAGGATAACACGCACGAGAGGATTGCTAAAGCTGTGGCGGCATTACTCTCGCCTACCATCACGGCTGCTGTGGAGAAGGCAGTTGCTGTGGGCATACAGCAACTCCAAAAGGAAATAGGGGAGCACTCCCTGAGGATATCCATGGCAGAACAACGTCTATCCTCAGTGGAGGATGATCAATATAATATGACTGGAACCCTAGAGCGATTTATACAAGACCAACAACACCTCCATGCTCGCATGGAAGACCTGGAGAACCGTTCCAGGAGGAATAATTTAAGGATCATTGGCCTCCCTGAATCATACAAGCCGGGGTCCCTAATGGACATATGCTCTGCCGCCCTCCCCGAGGCCTTGGGCCTAGGCCGCAGGTGCGTAGTGGAAAGGGCTCACTGCATAGGCGCTGTATCAGAAGACCGCACCCGCCCCAGGCCTGTGATTGCAAAGTACTTGAACTATGCTGACCGTATGGATCTCTTGCAGAGCTTTCGAAAAGCGCGATTGGTGGAGATCGGTATTCATAAACTGCTGATCTTTGCGGACTATTCTGCGGAGGTGTTCCGCAAACGCAAGGAGTTCCAACCGGTATGCGCTAAACTTTACAAGATGGGCATTCGTTTCACGCTTGCCTACTAGTGTTGCTCACGAATATTCGCATTGCGAATATTCACTACGAATATTGCATATTCGAGTATTCGCGAATAACTCGAATATCGCGCCGAATATTCGCTATGGCGAATATTCGTATTTTTTCAAATTTATTTTTAAAACAGATCACATCCTAGTGATCTCCATCGACGTCTAAAAGCATTGCTGGTATGATTAGAGAGAGACCCTGGGCCGAGTAGCTGATGCGATTCTTTTATGTTGCCGAAAATTCGCATTGCGACTTTTCGGCAACATAAAAGAATCGCATCAGCTACTCGGCCCTTCTTTTGCATCAGAGCCAATCAGAATAACTTGAATATTCGGCAAAAGGAATATTGCGCGATAGGAAAAAACGCATAATTTTCTATGGAGTAAAGGCAGTAGGCCAACAAAGGGTCCAGAGATATAGTGGAAGGACCAGGGGCAAGAATCTATGTATGATCCACATCTCTGTGACGGCACACGTATTGACCCAAAGGTCATCAGCGCCTAAAAGGCGCATGGAGACCAGGTCAAAGGGGGAACGGCTTACATGCGCTGGGCTTATGAGAGATAGCTATAGAGATACCAAAAATCCAATCTGAGCCAGGGGTGAGAGACCGTAGGTGAAGTGCAAAGGGCAATGAAATATAAACATGGGAATTAATCCTAGGTGTAAAAAGGGATAAATAGTATGTAATGCCCATGACTAGAGAGACACAAAGGAAACAAAAACATAACACAAGCTAAATGAAAAATGCCAGGCAACAGAAAATAATCCCTAAAGAAATCATATGGTTCTAAGAATACAATTCAATCCTTTTCACATCCGCCAGAGGAAAAGCCCTCCAGAAAAGGCCTAAAACGAATTTGTTCATTGAGGCCAGGAGGAAAGTTGGCCTCTAGGTCGGCAATACAACGGGTTTCATGTTGTAACAAAATTTTGTTCCAGTCCCCTCCTCTGGGATTAGGGTGAATCCTATCTAAAATAAGGAATTTTACCCCGGGGAAGTGTCCATAATGTTGGAGCAAGATGTGACGCCCCAACAGCAAGTCTGGATTTGCTGTACGCATGGCATTTAAGTGTCGAGAAGCACGTTTAAAAAAAGGCAGTTTGGTTTTGCCAACGTAGAACCTCTTACAGTGACAAGTAAGTGGATACACTACACCGGGGGTCTTACAGTTGGCGAAGTGTCTAGGTCTATATGGTCGGCCATTGGGTAGAACGATTTTGCGATCTGTATTAATGTAACGGCAAATGGAGCATCCTCCAAAGGTGTATTTCCCCTTCTTTTACAGGGGTCCTTTCTGAAGCTGCCTTTGAATTCACTGGCTACCAATTGATCCCTAAGGGAACAGGCCCGTCGATATGTAATCGCGGGCTCCCTAGGGACAAATGGTCCCAAGTTGGGATCAATAGAGAGTAAGTGCCAGAATTTTTTGAAAAATCCTTCTGGTTTGTTGGTGCTGGGTATGATATTTGGTGATTATTCTTATGATATCACTGCCATTTGTGGATTTTTTCTTTGATTGGGCTAGCAGATTTTGCCTGGGATACCCATTGGCACGTTGAAAGGATTTTTTAAGGCATTTTTTCAAGTAGCCCCTTTGTAAAAGTCTATCTCTCAGCGCTGCTGCCTCCAATAGGAATAATTCCTGGTTGGAGCAGTTGCGCTTGAGACGCAAATACTGACTATATGGCATAGATCTAATCAATGATGTAGGATGGGCACCATAAACACCGCCGCCCTCCTGCAATGTCTGACACGGCAGACGGCGGTGGTGTTTCTTATGGCAACTCTATCGGCATGTGAGTGATCCCTTTTCATTTTGGTTAGTGAATAGTGATGAGCGGAATACGCCATATTCGATTTCACGATATTTCGCGAATATTTCGAAGAATATTCGTGAATATTCGTTAATATCGAATATTCGTGATATTTTATAAAAAAAAAAAAATTGTGAATTTTCGCCAATGCGAAATTTCGCTAATGCGAAATTTTGCGATTTTTTTTTTTTTTTATAAAATATCACGAATATTCGATATTTACGAATATTCGCTATATTTTATAAAAAATAAAAAAATAGCGAAATTTCGCATATGCGAAAGCGAAAATGATTGCGAAATTTCGCTATTTTTTTTTGGATAAAATATCACGAATATTCGATATTTACGAATATTCGCTATATTTTATAAAAAAAAAAAAAATAGCGAAATTTCGCATATGCGAAAGCGAAAATGATGTGAAATTTCGCTTTTTTTTTTTTTAATAAAATATCACGAATATTCGATATTTACGAATATTCGCTATATTTTATAAAAAAAAAAAAAAAAATTGCGAAATTTCGCGAATGCGAAATTTATTGCGAAATTTGAAAAATAAGAATATTCGAAATAGCGAATATTCTCCGCGATATTCGAGTTATTCGCGAATACTCGAATATGCAATATTCGTAGCGAATATTCGCAATGCGAATATTCGTGAGCAACACTATTAGTGAACTCCTTCTTCCCTCATCATGGATGTTTAGGCTTAGGCTTAGCCACACTTTTTAGATTCTCAGTATCTGTGCTCTCTCCTGACCCCTCTGGCCAATCTACAAAATTCACCCTCTACTCATAGGTATGTGCTCTTGCTACTAGGAACTTTTGGTATGGTACCAATTGTTATACTCTTTTATATATGTTTACTAGTCAGTTGCTTCTTATATATTCATGTGGATGCTGTCCTTTATCCTTAGGGACAGCACACCCTCACGTTTTGGCAGTTCTGGCCCAGGGTTTGTTTTTGAGATATGAGATTCCAGCTTCCTATTCCTGCATTCCACCATCCTTAGGAATTTTGGTGCCATGGTCGAGATGCCCTTTTAGTGTTTTGCAAAGTTGAAAACACTGTGACTGGTATGATGTTGTTAAATTGTACTTGATATTTACACTGCCGTCTGTTTTTGTACTGTAAGTCATTACCTACAATATGTTTGTTTCTTTTGTAAATTTATTAGATACATTCCGATTCCACACAGACTTCGGCCCCTGAAGAAGGGAATACCCGAAACGTGTAGGGCCTTGTACTTACTCTGTGGATCATTTTCAACTTTTTTATCTATGTCATTGTTTTTTAAAGTTATTATATTGTGTACCTTTTTTCCATTGATAAATAAAATAAAATCATTTTGTATGTATCACCCTTACTCTAATTACTGTTGCCTTTAAAGCCCCACACCGGGGGATTCCTCGTTTTTCCTTGTTCATCAGGGGTGTTGGCAACCGACTAAGATCATATACCAAAGATGTTCCATTTATACATTTGTATCCAGGGTAGTAAATACCCATGAAATTGGCTTACCCCTCTTTCTTCCCCCATTTACATCTTTGATTGACCTTTATATACTCCATTCCCCCATTGCTGTGGGAATATATAAACATTGCTCTTTTCTATTTTTTGTTTTTTCTTATTGTATTTGCATATATTGTTGTTTGTACTTACTATTATCAGATTAGGCGGTGTTGTTGTCTAGTGCAGTTTCCAATTTTGACAAGCCACTATGTTTCAAGGCAAGGAATAGGACGATCTTATGCAGGGCTACTCTGCTAGTCACCACAAGGGGGAGGCCTTACAATCAGAGCTTTCCTCCCTGTGTAGGCAACTTGGCAGACTTGTAGAGAAAAAAGCGGCCCTCTTCTGGCACGTTGACAGTTTTGAAAAATATTTACGAGAAGATATTAACCCCTACGGTCTCCGTATTCAGATCTTCCCATTACTAGACAACGTGAACTCAGACTTCCGCAAAAAATGGGAGCAGAATCTCCAACTATGTACGGCTAACATGATGAAGCTTCTTATAGAAGAATATAAGATCAGATCAGGGCAAGTCGAAAAAGATATTGACCAAATTTACATTAAACTTCTACCTTTTTGCTATAGTATAGAGTACTATGGCTAGCCATGACTAATCTGATGCTATATGACAGTTTCATCCTCACCATGTTCTATGTTAGTGTGCTTCTATTGTTTAGCATTTTCCCCTTAGGGGGGGCTACCATGCATCCCCACTGTTGGGCTTCCATGTTAGCGGGAAGTATCTGTAAATGCTCGATTGATACTATTTACCTACTTCCGCTGCTTCCTTAGAGGTGCAGTGCTGGACTCCTATATATCTCATGGCTGCAGTCTGACAGTACATCAGACGGTGGGAATGCATGCCGAAAAAAGCGAAGTCTCGATTTGATGTTTTTTCTTTTGTTTCTAACTTACTTTTTTTTGTCTTTATTTGTCCCCTTGACTGCACCCCTTTTCCTAATGAGAGGATGGTTCCGCCTACACTGCTCCCGAACAATAAGGATCGACGCCTTCTTTCACGACTCTCAAGGTCAGCTTCAGTCACATAACTCATGTTTACACCTTGATACAGGTAGCCCCACAATACATAACCAATGGCTCAGATTAGTGTAGTTTCCTGGAATGTTAAAGGGCTACGATCACCCGTTAAACGCATGAAGGTTCTAAGACATCTAAAACGGCTTAGGACCGACATCGCTCTGCTACAGGAAACGCATCTGGGGGAAAGTGATTTCTTCCGTATGCAAAAGGTATGGGTGGGGAAGGTCTTAGGCTCAGCCTCCACCGGCCGCAAGGCGGGCACACTTATCTTGTTCCATAAAAATGTAATCTATGACGTCCTCTCGGTCGACAGCGATGAGGATGGTAGACGGATCTCTGTACATCTCAAGCTCCCTTCGGGGGTTCTCAGGGTGTCCAATATCTATGCTCCCAACTCTCCCGACCAAGCATACTTCACTAAACTAACATCCCTGTTAGCAGCCGATGGAGACATTCCGCACCTTATAGGGGGACTTCAATTCCACCTTTTGCGATCGGGAAGACAGATCTTGCACACACCCTCGTACTTCCACGGCAAGCCTGCCCCGGTCGACACACTTCTCCCACATGATCCAGGCCCTTAACTTGATTGATACGCGGAGGCTGCCACACCCCCTAGATAGAGAGTACATATTTTTCTCCCCTGTACACGGCTCCTTTGCTAGGCTGGATTATTTCTTACGAAAATAGGGAGGGGGTGCAATCAGCGCAAAAAAGATGAGGTAAACTTGAAAATAAATCAAAAATAAAAATTATAATGAAAATAACTCCAAAGTTAAAATTTCACATGAATGCCAGCTGAACACAAAAGAACTTTCACAAAATTCCCAAAATACATACAACATAGAAAACAGTGCAGCGCAAACAATAAATATAATATGTGTATTAATAGTACTTCTCTTGCACTATTAATCAAAAGGACCTGTGTTAACAGGAAAAAAATGAAGGGTGATAAAAAAACAACAATAAATCATATATGCATAAATATCTTGACAAATGTCCATATAATATTAAATGCGATTTGTCCAATATTCCAATTGGTCTGATTTATCAGAATCCACCAGGTGAAAAAATGTTGGTAAAGGTGTAAAGTGATCCCACCACCACAAGGGTATTCTACTATTACCTCCAACTTAGACCACTGTTTCACCAGATGGTCAAACTGCGCATAGAATCCACCAGGTAGCCCAGGGAAGAGATGTTGTAATAGGTCCTCACGCATCAGTCATGATGTGTATATCAAAACGAAAATGAAGGGAAGAAAAACAAACATCTAAGAGCTTCCATAAGATAAAGGATTTATTGCAGCATATAGCACACAGCTTACTCACATTTGGTGGAGAAAATCATGGGCATCAAGGAAAACCATAGGACCAGACAAAGATCACATCAGGATGAGGTTCAGACCATGAAAACGAGCGACTGTAAAGGTGATTCCTGTCCCGACGCGTTGCGTAAAAACTACTTCTTCAGCAGGGCAGGAACCAAACAGT